>BJBW01002022.1:508889-556326 GCA_004320125.1 Scolopax mira
CCCCCCCCGACTCCCCCCCCCCCCCCGGAGGGAATCATCCCCGAGGAGGCAGGACCGGAGCGGCCCCGGTTGCGCCCCGATCGCCGCTTCCCGGTCGGGGGCTGGTCGGGATCTGGCGGGGGGGGGGGGGGGCGTACCGGGGCGTCCCGAGCCGTCCCCGCACCCCGCCAAACACCTGTTTAATTTGCCGGCGGAGCGGCGGGGCTCGGCGGCGTCGGTAGGCTCCATCCAGCCCGGGGCTCTCCCCCTTCTGATTTGATTTTATTTGGGTTTATTTAACAACCCGGGGCGGGAAAGGAAGGGGGGGGGGGTGAGAGAAAAATCGCGAGTGGGTGGTAAAGGGGGCGGCCGGCGGGTTGCCAGCCCGGTTGCCATCCCGCTGCCGGAGGTGCCCGGTACCGGGGCTTCTCCCGGCGGAGCGGCGCTTCCCCCCGGGGCCGCGCCGACCGCGATTTTCGTTCGGATTTCCCCAAATGGGGAGCGGGGCCGGGGGGGGGCGAAGCTGCCGATGAAACCCCGGGTAGGTCGTTGGGTTTTGGTTTCTTTCTTTCTTTTTTTTTTTTCCCTTCTTTCCCTCTTTTCTTTTTTTTCCCTCTTGCCAAACCCCCGGGGCTTCCTCCCTCCCGCAGCCGCCGCGGGGAGCACCCTCTGCTCGCCCGGGGGCTTTTTTTTTTAACCCCTTTTTTTCCTAAAAATTTTTTTTTTATTTTTAAAAAAATATATTTTATTATTATATTGGTTTATTTTATTTTTTTGGAAGAAGTTTGCCGCAAAACAAAAGCGGGGCGAGGGGGGCAGAGGCCGGGCTGCCCTGCCCGCCGGAGCCGCCCGGGGCCGGGGCAGGCGCTGGCTCCGTCCGTTCCCGCCGCCGGTTCCTCCGCTCCCCGCTTTCCTATTTCTTTTTCTTTTTTTCTTAATTTTTTTTTTTTCCCCTTAAACCGATTTTCACAGCAGCTGCCCGAGTGTGCGGCTGCAGTTGGCATATTTCACGCGTTGGGAAAAAAAAAAAAAAAAAAAATTAACTGTTTTTCCTTTGTATCTTAATCCAGTGATGAGAGCTCTCCTTTGTTGGCTTTCGAGCTTGCATTTGTTTTATTTATTATAAGGAAATCCAGTTTGGTTCAAATATATAATCCATTTGAGCACTTAAATCCCCAAACAGCTGGCATTATTTTGTTTTATAATCTTTGGCTTTTCTGTGCAGAGCATATTTCTAAATTCCTACTTGACATTTATGGGGGAAAAAACTTTTTAATGTAAATGGATATTGTGATTTTTTTCTGGGTCTTTCCTAATTTACATGCATCATCAATTTTCCTGGATTTCCGATTGTTTTAATCTTTTTTTTCCCCCATAGCTTGTTAATTAATTTTTTTTTTTCCCCCAGAAAACTTTGTTTCTGCAGGGAGAAAAATGTTAATTTGCCCCATTATTTTAATCTCTGGCATTTGGAAATGGTTGAGAGACCACAAAAATGCAACCTGTTGTAGAAACCGGCGTGGTGTGTTTTATTTATTTTAATCGATAGCAGAGAGGTGATTTAGTAATAGGAACTCCGGGTAACATTTTAGTAAAAGGTTTGCAGATCTGGTGGCTGCCTATGGGGCAGCATGTGTGCGTGTTTCTTTGCAGGCTGATTAGAGAGTGGGTTTTACCCTCCTAACCCGTGGTCGCTGCTGTTTTCTCCACTTGCTGGGTGTTTGTGTGATGCCAGCTCAATCCAGCTCTGTCATGGCTTCTCCTACTTCTATCAGACTTTTCTCTAACTAATTCAGCGCAGGGCTACGTAAGCAGAGGAACCAAAACTGAGCCAGAGATAACTGATTACAACTTGTTCCTGGGTGAGAGATTTTTTCTTTCTCTTCTTTTTTTTTTTTTTTTTTTTTTTATGGTTCAGAGCTAAAGGCTGTTGATTCAATTTGTCTTGGCTGTGGCGTGTTTAGCCTTGTTATTAGTAACATACACGATTACTCAGGTAATTTGTATACACCTTCTACACAGAGTGGCTCTAAAAACTGATAACTACACATATGGATAGCCAGGGAGAAAAAGAATTAAGAAAAAATGAGAGTTTGTTTTCAGTCTGTCCGTCTAACCATCCTACTTGGTAGACAGTTTATACAGCTTCCTAGATTGATCTCCACCCCCCCTCCCTCTACTCCTTGTTTAGTTAATTCAACAAAGACTTTTTGCAATCTGTTTGGAGTTTGTCTGATGCCGTGGAAAAGTAGCTGCTGATTTATTTGGTTGCTTTTCGATTTCTGTCTCTAGCCCGTCTTTTCTCCTCCTTTCAGCGGGGATGTCAGCTGTTATTACTTCCTATTGATCCCTTTGCAAAGTGAGAAGTGAACTAAAATTAATGTCAATTCCACTGCTCGGATCAATAGCTGGAGTTATTTTAATCTGGATTTGCGCGAGGTGCTAAATTAAAAAAAATCAGCATAGAGGCAGAAAAGTAGCAGTTCCTCACTCCGCCTGTGCCCACTGCCTTCCCGGCACCCAAATGTTCCCTCCAGCTGATTACCCTGCAATCCATATTTTTTTAATTAAGAAGGTCAGTTAGTTTTCTTATTTTTGGGTTCTGTATTTAAACCTATGACATTTTGACATTGGGAGTGTATTAACGATAGATTTTCATAATGACTGCTCCGCCGCCGCCTAATCTGTCCCTGTTGCTGGGGGTGGGGAGGTGCTGGGCGAGAAGGGAGCGAGGGAGAACGAAAAAGGAAGTGGGAGCTGAAAAAAAAAATTAAATTTGGCTGGCCCAGATATTGTAATGTGTTGATTTATTCCCAGTGTAATGAAGTTTGCAAACGAATAAATAGCCGTGGTGATTCACAGTATCCTACAGGAGTGTCAAGTGTTGCGGCCAGATTACTAATTTATGAAATACATTTAACGTAATGGGGTGGTAGCACAAGTAAAAATAGAAAAGGAGGCAGAGGTGCTTGCTTTTTTTTCCCCCCTCCCCTGGAAATCCCTGTTTTCCCATGATTGCTCAGTTTCGCTTCCATGTTAATGATTGTTTATTTCAGAGAATGGTGACTTATTTGCTTGCATCTCTTTAGATATACAATCGTGTGTGTGTGTATGTGTGTGTGTATATATATATTTACACGGTTGCATAAGCCCCCAGCAACTCCAGATTTGCCAGTGGCTGCAGTTTCCTAACCTCCAGCTTTCCACCAGCCTCGTGGGAAGGAGCAGGGCAAGTGTCCCCAGGACTGCAGCGCTGACCAGGATGCCCTTGGCATCCTTCTCTCTCCCTCTGCCCCTCACTCGCCCTGGCGAGAACTCGACGGGAAAGTTATTTAAAATTTGGAAGAGAGCGACTCCGTTAATGCGAGATACATAATCTGGTAATTTAGCAATGATGCCTGTAAGGATGGGTGCCAAATGAGGAAGCGGAGAGATGATGTCCACTCATCTTCACAATTAATAACAGTCAGCGGAGTGGCTGGGTACAGGATGGGAGAGAGGAAATGTTATCCCTGAACTGCATTAAAGCCACAGAGTGGATTTCATACACTTTGTTAACCTAGGCTCCCTCATTCATGGAGTACAAAAGGCACTCCATTAGGGAGACACTCCTTCACTAAGTTTTATTTGAGATGTTTGACCCTCTGGATTTAAGAGGCACAATTTGTAACAGCTTTTTATTATTATATGATTTTTCTGGCCCTTTGAGCTCCAGCAGCTAGTATATTGTTTCAAAGTTATAGTCCTTGTATTTTAAGCTGGGCTGCGGGGCCTGAATGGCAGGCGGCGGAAGCTTGAAAGAAAAGACACGAGATTGATTGGGGGCAGAAAATAACAACACAAAAAGCCGGAGCGAACTGGGGGAGATAGAGAAAGGAGCATTTTCCCTTCTTTCACCCTGGGAGGGGGTTGTGGCTGGCTGGGTGGCTGCAGCCAACCTAGGAGGCTCAGCGAGATGCGAGGCAGAAATTTGGTTAACATTTTCCTCTAAATGTTAATGGCACATCCAGGGCAGTTTACAAATCTACTTAAGAGTGAGTGCATTAGGAACTAAAATTACTGATCCATTCTCTCTTGTCCCCGACCCGAAAGGCAGACGCTTGCAGAGATCAGATGGCAGAAGCACCCATTAGGATTTTAAATATTGTCAGAGATGCCAGGCGTTTTACTGGGGAAGTCTCTTCTCCTTTGGCTAGCAGGGACCTTGTGTGCACGTGTGGGGGTTTGTGGTGCACACACGCACCCGAGCACAGCCACATTCCTACATTCCAGCAGTGTGTGAAAATATATATGATGGTACCGAGTATTGTGTGTGCAAGTTCTTACCTACCCGTATATACTGTGAGAGTGAGAGAAAAGACATGTCTGCTTTGTATGTCTTAGGCATCGTGTACGGTATAACCACATACACTGGCTTATTTGGGTAACTATGTACAGTAGATAATTGTATGTCAGTTCCACCCCCCACTTCCCCCCCCAAACAAATAGTGGGGGGGTGTGTGTATGTGTGGGCTTTCTTAAGTTTACTGCAATTATATGTACATGCCTCTTTTACCATATAAAATTCCAATTGTAATTTGGAGTTACTATCTTAATTTTAGACCGAACCTTGTTTATTAGTGGGTTATTAAATCTGCATGTGATTACATTTGGTTTGCCTTTCATTCATCTGCATTGGATGATACCCTTTAACCTGGAGGGCCAGAGCTGATTCTACTAGTGTGTGAAGTTGTCTATTGATTTTCTTGAATGAGAACAGCGGTGCGTCTCCGGCCGGCGGGTGGTAGCACATGTGGCCACCCTGCTGTTGGAGCATCCCGGGGAGGCGAGCGGGGAAATCTAACCACTTGTGTTTTTTCTTTTCTTTTCTGTTTCCTTGCAGTGTTCGGAGGGTGATGATGCTCCAGTGATTTCCCCCGCTCCGTTCCCAGGCATCGCTTTGCTTTTCTTCCAGGGAAGATCGTTCTGCTTGTGATCCTGCTGAGGAAAGAGACTCCGATGGACTTACACCGGGCCGCGTTCAAGATGGAGAATTCACCCTACCTCCCCAACCCGCTGGCCTCCCCGGCGCTGATGGTTCTCGCCTCCACCGCCGAAGCCAGCCGTGATGCTTCCATCCCCTGCCAGCAGCCGAGGCCTTTTGGGGTCCCCGTGTCAGCAGATAAGGACGTGCACATTCCCTTTACCAATGGCTCATACACTTTTGCCTCCATGTACCACCGGCAAGGCGGGGTGCCAGGGGCGTTTGCAAACCGTGACTTTCCTCCATCCTTGCTTCACCTCCACCCCCAGTTTGCACCCCCCAACCTGGACTGCACCCCGATCAGTATGTTGAACCACAGCGGCGTGGGGGCTTTCCGTCCCTTTGCGTCCACCGAAGACCGGGAGAGCTACCAGTCAGCCTTTACGCCGGCCAAGCGCCTGAAAAACTGCCATGACACTGACTCACCCCATCTGCGCTTCTCGGACGCCGATGGGAAGGAGTACGAGTTTGGCACGCAGCTCCCCTCCAGCTCCCCCAGCTCCCTCAAAGTTGATGATACGGGGAAGAAGATCTTTGCCGTTTCTGGCCTCATTTCTGACCGGGAGACTTCATCCAGTCCCGAAGACCGAAGTGACAGATGTAAGTACCTCCGTTGACTTGTTGGTTCCTCTTCAGTTGTGCCTGCTTGAGATACTCAACAGGTGATTGTCCTGTGGTCCTCGCTGAGGGCAGAGGAAAACCAGCCTTTCCTGCCTGCCGAGCTCAGCCATGCAGTAGTGCCTTGTCTCTTCTAAGTGGACATTGACAGATTTTAAGGTGAGGTGCTCTTGAAGGAAACTTGTCTTCCAGCATGCAGGTGGAGAGACAAGGCTAACCATGCAGAAAGTGTGCGGCTATAGATGCTGGTACATAAGTGTGCAAACAGGGATTATATGCGTGCAAACAGGGATTCATCTGGAGAGTGTAGCCAGAAACTTTCCCAGAGCTTTCAGCAAGCACGTACCCCCTGCTTCTTCGGGTATTTCTTTCTGACCTTTTCTTCATGCACACCTTTCTTAGAGCATCACCTTCAGGATTTGTGCCTCGGGTTAGGACAAAAGTGTCTTTTCCTCCGGTTAACTTCAGAATATTTCTGGCCACCGAGCTCCCTTCTTTGAGACATAAACCCAAATCCCACTTTGGAATTCATTAAGCTGTTGCACCATGTCCTTTCTCTGATGCTTCCCTCCTTTGGCGCCTGTTGTGATGTGCCCTTTTGCAGATCGGTGGTTGGACTGAAGAAAACCAGTCCACGTGCTCATGGCTGTAACCCCCTGCTCCCCCATATCCTTGTCCCTCGCGGTGTGTCGCCTACACAGAGGGACAGAGCTGTTCTCAGACTTCTAGTTCTGCTGAGTGGGGAGGTGACCTGTGACGGGGAGTGGTCTGGGGGTGGCAGAGCCTGGTACCCCGATGCAGAGCGCCAACTTATGATTAGAGTTTTCCTGTAAACCCAGATGCGCAGACCAAGGAGCGAGGGGTTTGCTTTTCATGTGGGCTCCTTTGTTCTGTTGAATTTTCTTCCTAAAAAACAATTTTCTTACTGTTGCTGTTGTTATTATTACTGTATTTTTAATTTTTTTTTTTTTCCAAGGAAAACCTGCTGCCCCGCTCCTTCCTCTCCCTTTCAGACGTGATTTTTCTTCTCCCCTTTATGATGCCGAGGAGAGTAATAGAGACATTGTGGCTCTCTCTCCCCTGTCGGCGCTGCTTCCTCAGGCTGTCTCCTTGAATTAGGCACTGTGCTAACTTACCGGCGCTAAAAGGCATCTGCCTAAACCCAGCGTACCTTTTCAATAAAAGTCATCATAAAATCAACCTGCCTTGTAAATCCATCGCTCTTTGGTTTTGAAATATGCTGCAAGTGTGTCTTTTATGTCGGTGTTTGCGAGGGTAGGACGATTCCCACTGAAGGCAGAAGCAACGTATTCCTTGTGCTACGAATGTGATCTCTTATCTGTCTCCCCCCCCTCTCCTTCTGATCCACCCCCGACCGGGCTACTTTTTGTGCTGTAAGCTCCTTTCATTGTTCAGCATCTCCTCGCCCTCCTTTTGGGTCCATTAAGGGAAGCGGCTGTAGGTGGGAACGTGTATGGACGTGGATGTGTGTAAGCTGGTAATATAATTATCCGGGGATGGGTGGGGGGATTTGGGGAGGAACAGGCAGGTGAGCTGGCAGGGCTTAGAGACATCTTTGTTGATGCTCTTTCCCTTATCGATATAACCTGGCTGGGGAAATGAAGCTCGCTCAAAAAGAGTATTCTGGGAGATAGTGGTGGAGGAGCAGGTCCGCCGGTTAAATGAATTTAGAGCGCATCAGCTGCGATGGATCTCGCTAGCAAAATCCTGTCAGATACCCCATTTAAAGAAGTAAATCTGTTAAATGAATTAGACCACATGGAGCGCAGCTGCGGACAGACAGACGTGTCCCTGTCCGCTGCCGTGCCTTGCCTTTGCCAACAGCCTGTGCCAAACGTGGTGGGTCCCCTCCTTCCTGGGAGCAGACGGGGGTCGGACACCCAGCCCCCGCCAGCGCTGCCACAGGGGATGTGCTGGGGAAAGGAAGCAGAATAAAAACTTTGCAGGCAGCTTGGAAAACTTGGGCAGAAGTGGAAGGTGGCTTTTTTCCTATTGTTTCTCTTTGCCCGTATTTGTTAAGTTTCTCCAAGACACCTGGCTGTGGGGTTGAGCCCAGCAAACGCCACATCCCTGATATCACATTGACATTAAAATTCTTCCGTAACTACCAGGACAGGGCACACTAAATCTGTCTGTTGGCTCTGTATCATATTCCCATCACATATAGATACTGCACCATGGAAACTTCTCTCCATTAACACGGCGAGTTTATTTGGTGTGTGCATACACACGCATGGGCGTGTTTGCCAGAGGCCGAGAGAGCGAGCGCCCGAGCTTTTTAGAGGATCCTAATGGTCTTTGATGTTGACCATTAGAAAAGAAAAACTTCCGCAAGGAGGAATTTGAGAGATCACAGTTTGCAGATATATGTGATCCTGTTTGGCGTTGACATTTGCATACATATATTTGGAGTTTCTATATCGATGCATCCTGTGGGGAGGGGGTTGTTATTGTCTCTTATTTATTGGCGCCTGAGGAGTTTTGGGGATCCCTTGTGTAATCCCTTTTTAAAACTGCCTACTTGTGCTCCTGATGGAGAATCTGTTGCAGGTAGGTGGCTGTAGATTCTAAGCAAACACGCAATACGGCTTTTCTACAACAGCAAGCAAAACCTGTAAGATTTTCTTAGATCAGCAGCACCTTTCTGTGTCTAACGGGTGCTTTTCAGATTTGCAGAGCTCAAGCCTTTAGCTGTATTTTTCAGATTCCTGAAAGGGTTTGTGTTACGTGGAAGGTGAATTGCTGTGAGTGCACTGCATATTCCTCTCTACCACTGCACAAGAACCTTTTTTGAAGGGCTCATCAGAATGTTTGTTTTACCCCATAGCTTAAATGGTGATTTTCTAAGAAACTTGTTTGTTATTATGGGGTTTTTGTTTGTTTGTTTTTGTGGGTTTTGTTTTGTTTTGTTTTGCTTTGTTTTTTTTTTAATTAAAAAGGAATTCAATGTACCAAGTTTTAATTTTCATGGAAAATAGATTTATGCTTGAGATACTTTGCAGCAAAACAAGAATCCAAAGTCAGGCATTTTCATCTCAAGGAGTGTTCGGAAGTTGCTCTATTTAGTTGTCTGCATCACGGGAGCAAAGTCTCACCCTCTTTTCACCAGTGGAGGAAATTTGCAGAATTCAGTAAAATTATTTGGGATATGTGCTAGAGTAACAACCCCGATTGTCACCTGGCCCTGTAAGATACGTGTTTGTGAGGCAGAGTAGTCTTCTGGGTGAGCCTTTCCTTACTTTTAAAGCAGGGTGTTGCCTGCCAGTGGTACCCACACTATGCATCCCAGGAAGGGAGAGCATCTCCTGGGGGGCGCATCGGGGTGGGATTGCGCTCCCTGTTACTGAGCAAATTGGGCTGAGATGTCTGTGTTTGGGCAAATCGTCTCTGGCTGTAAAATACAGGTACTCAGGACATCCGGAGTGATGGAGCGTACAGGGAGCACGCAGAAAAGTGGAGCCTTTCCAGGGAGAAGCAGACGTAACGTGTATTGGATGGGGCTGTTCTCCTAGATGCTTACTGAGAAAAATAATGCCATTTGTTAGAGTTTAGGGGCTTCTTGTAAAGCATGTGTTAAAGACACCGGGAGACATATTTTATGGTTTCCTTTAATAAGCGTACAATAGTTGAGATTCCTAGAAGGAGTGGAAATAAATGGCATGTTCCTTTCTGCAAAAGAGATCTATAGCCCTGTTTTAAAATCGTAAAAAAAAAAATAAAAAAAAAAAATCTCTGGTTTTATTCTTTGCTTCTAATAAAATCTGTTCTAGTGGCCTTCTGTACCCAGTCACCATGGCATTGCTTGCCCACAAAGTGACAGGTCAAGGTCCATGCCACAGCTGGGTTCTCTTGGTAAAGAGCTGGACCTTGTCAGAGTGGACACCTCTGCTGTCCCTGTGAGGCTGCCTGTGCTCCCAGACTCCTTGGGACCACAGAAGATGGTTTCTTGTTGCTGCTTGGTCTTCATCATGTGTTGTCTGTGACTTCTCATGGTGTGTCAAGGTGACCTTCTACATCCTGGCCATTGGCTCTCTCAGCCTCTGTTTCTCTACTAATGCTGGTGGCTCCCACCCAGCTTCTGGTGATGGGGACAAGTGATGAAGTTGGTGAACAGGCTGCAGCCCTCGCTCATCTCTTGGGACTGGTGGGTGAAGTGGAGGTGGTTTTATTAATGTTATTTGTTTATTGTTTTTTATCATCTTGGTTAACCTTGGTTATCTGGACACAGTCAGTTGGTCCTGCAAACAGTTTCTCTCTTACAAGAGAGGTTGTGCACCGTGTTAGTGAGCTCTTTGTTCCACTTCAGGGTTTGAAAGAACATCTCTAGCATGGAGTTGATTTTCCTTTTGAAACAACTGGTTCCTTATTGATCAAATGCAAATCGCACTTCAGGTGATGGGCATCAGGGCTATGATGACCACAGCTTGAATTCCTGCATAACATAGTGCTTTGGAAATCAGACTGAGGACTGTCTTTACAGTCACCCACTTGCTCAAACATGTGTGTTGGGCTTTGCATTTATGGGCTGGGACCTACGTAGAGAGCTGTGTGTGTACATATATATGTGTACCGGGGGGAAGAAGGTTTATTTTCTTACATTCTGTGGCTGAACAATGGGTTGGAGGGGGGAATGCACATGTGGACACATCCATCCTCATGCTCACCACTCTTCTCCTGGGATGTGCTGCTTCCAAGGCCGGTAAAATTTAGGGTCTAACATGAAGTGATGCTTTGTTGCTAATAATAATCAGCTGTGACCATGGGAAATTGCAAGCTTAACATTGCTTACAAAATAATGAAATAAATCAAGTGGAACGCTTGCTTTCCATCGTGCAGTGATGTAGGAGGAGGGAAGGAGCAACAGTGGATTTTCTGGAGGGTTGGGCAGGCAGATGGGCAGTAGCAGAGACCAGGGCCACATGTCCATCCCTGTCTCACCAACCAAAACGCACCGTCCTCCTGGAGAGAGGAGCACTGCCTGAAGGTCTTGGGGTATGCAGCAACGGCCTCTTTTTCTGCTTTTCTGGCAACAACCTTCCTGTTCCCGCTGCAAACTGTTGCCGAGGCTCCTTTCCATGCTGCTCGGCTTAATTGTCTTGTCGGGATAAAGAAATGTTTGAACAGTTAAAGTGGGGAAGGGCTGGATGGGAGCAGCCCCTGCCGGCTGCGGGGCCATCTGGTCTGCCTTGGATCTGCCGGTCTCCAGTTTATATTTCTCTTTCTGTTATTTGGGGCTATCTGGCGCACTCGGAATACCTAATCACCATGGTGAGAGGAGGGATGGGGCCGCCCCTCCGGCCTCCCCTTCCCATCAATTGTCATGCAGAGCCCGGCCGGGCGGCTGGTCTCCTCTCAGCCCTCATTTGCTGTCCTCTCCCCGGCTTCTCGGCAGAAGGATGGCTTTTAATTGATCGTTTGAGGGGGAGGGCTGGGCCTGTTTTCTCTTCCAAAATGTTTCCCCGCGCAGCCGCTGCCATCCGGCCAGCTTTTCATGGCGTCTCAGCCATGCCAGTGGTGCCTCGTGCCTCTTCTTTTCCCTTTTGGACTCCTGGGGACTTTGGCGTCGGGGCTCATGACCACCGAGCAGCACCTAAACGTCCTATTGATCCGCCTCCCCCTGGAGGGATGGGCACAGGCATAGCAAATATTTATCCCTCCTCTTTTGCCCCGCATGTCTGAATGCTGGCGTGAGTGTATTCATTGCACATTCGCAGGGCAAGCCCTCCCCACCCCACTCCCCATCTTGCTGGGTGTTTCCCACCAAAATCATGCTACCCCCCAAAAAAACCCCACCCAACACTGGCCAAGCCCTGCTTTTTCGAGAAGGATTTAATCACATGAAATCTTCAGCCCCATCCATCAGGCTGGCCCGCTGTCACAAACCCACGGCAGGAGAAGCGAAGGCGGACGCGGTGGCTGCGGTGCTGGGCTGGGGACTGGGAATCCCGACCCTGGGCACGGCTCAGGGTGGCAATTTCCCAGTCCCCAGTGGGCATACAGCTGTGCCTCCCTCACAGCAGCATGTGCCGCTTTGATATCTTCTGACAGAAGACACTAGGCAAGGGCAAAGTATTAGTATTATTAATATAGTACAGTTAGTAGAATATTATGAACTATTATAAATCATTACCGCTAAACTACAGTTATTAAAGGAAATGACCAAAGTGCACTTTGCGAGCCAGGATCTCTGACAGTTAAAACATTGTTTTATTATTTTACTTGCTAACTTGCAAAATTCGAGAGTTAGCAACAGTTTCCTGGTCGATCGGTGGCGATTGCGTAAGGAATTGGGAGAAGTGGGGGGGAACGGGCGTACGTTTCAGGAGGGAGAGAGGGAGAGAATAAGCATTACTGCCATAATAATGTGATTATTTTTTTTTTCCCCTCTTTCTTCGATAATTTGAAGGTCTCAAAGGAAAAAGCCATGCTCAGGCCCAGGCCTAATCCTGCTCTGTAGGAGGGAAAGTGTTCAAGGCAATGAGGTCTTAGTTTCTGGAATTCCTCTATGGAAAAAAAATAAAAGTGAAGGTGTTTGTGAATTGTTGCCGGTTGTTATTTGTTTGATAGCGTTTAGACCAGTCCCATTAAATGCTAGCAGCAGATTCATTTTTCCCTCTTTGTTTGCCTTCCAAGGAGTAGAAAACAGACATAATTATATTTTACATGAGACTGTAAGATTTCCTCTCATCTCCTTTTCTGGCTAATATCTGCAGCTATAAAATAAATTCCATTTGTGCATACATGGTGTTAGACTGAGGTAAATAACTGTCATCTGAAATCTGCCTAACCTTAATCTGCATCAGGAGCACTATAGAGAGCTGTACCCATTTGTATAATATTAAGCTTTATTTTTATTATGGATTTCTAATGCAAATTCATAGCGGGGGCAAAGTTGTTTTCTTTTAATACCATATTCCAAGAAAAGCAGCCATTGAAAGCAAATTGTGACAATTTTTATCCCGTGGTTCATGTCACTGGTGCTCTTCGATCACGTCGGTTTGCTTGACGGCCGATGAATTTTTCACCTCTCTTCTTCACGATAGAATAGCAGATTCAGGGACATTTTTCAGCCATGCAAAGCATTGAAATTCTTCATGAATAATGGAGATAATTTGGGAAATGTAATGTGCGATCAGATTCCTATACAGCATCCTCCGAAAAAGGGCACATGGGAGTTTTTTGTAGATCTGCATGTGTAATCTATATATGTGCCTTTCTCCCCTTTCAAGCAACCTTGCTGTTTGCCTGCTTGGCTCTGCTGGCCTGAGCGATCCCTGTGTATATAAACAGGCAGGTTATGGTTATTCAGGCCAAATTCATTGCCCTGAATTCAGTTTTCGTTCCATCTTAGTGCTGAAGTGTTTTCCTGTTGCTGCTAGGGTATTTGCTGGCCAAGACTGACAGTCCTTCTCTGGGACCTAGCCCTCAAGTCAATGAAGGCTCTGACTGAAGAAGGACCATGGATTTTGGTACGGTCTGTGCCTGTCCTCTTCTTCTTCCTTTATCTTGTCTTTTTCAAATGTGAATGATGGTTGTGATAAGCCGAGTGTTCCTCTTTAGCCATCACATTCTTCTCTCCTTCGACCGTTTGCTGGTGTCTTGAATTGCAGCAGTACCTGGAGCGACAGAAGAAGGGGGGAAGCAATGTTGGGAAGGAGTTGGGCAAAGAGAGATTTATTGTCTTAAATGCAGATAACAAGGGGAGGGAGTCCTGGTGACAGTGAAACTGCTTGTTCAGTTCAGGTGTGGGGCACTTCCAGCATATTTTTCCTCACGTGGGACATATTGTTTCTAATCCGTATTGTTTTAAAACCTTCCTTTTTTGGTAGCTTGAGGCTGAGATCTGCTTTCTCACCAAATTGCAGAGCAAGAATGTGCTTTGTACTTTTTCTTGTGAATAATACCGGGGCTATCCTGCAGTGGGAAAAGGAAGGCACTAAGTGTCTCTGGAAAGCCCTAAAAGGAAGGGCTGGAAACAGTGTCCTTGCTTTCCCTCAGCAGCACGGATTCTTAGGAACTGGTTCTCACCGGAGTAACAACGCCAGGTTTTTAATTTGGAAAGACACAAGAGCTTTGACTCCTGAGCCTTTTGCTGGTGCAGCCTTGCCTGGGCTTTGCCGAGGGGCGATGCCGCAGCCCCGAGCAGGGTGAGGGCAGTGGGACGCCTCCAGGGGCAGATGCCAGGCTCGCTGGCAGGGGCTGGTTTCCTGGTTTCCCGAGCTCGGGCTCATTCCTTGGAAGGAAGGTGGAGCGCTTTGCTGCTCGGGTATGAAAACTAAAGCAGAAAGCGTGAGTCGGCAGGCGAGCAGGGTGCTGCCGGGGGTACAGGCTCACCAAAGGCAGTGGGTTTTGTGAACAGAGCAACAAGTGAAACGCAGGGAACTACCCTGATGGACCCATCTCTTTCTAATGGGATTTTTCATACTTCATTTCAAATTGTTTTTTTTTTTTTTAATTAAAAATGACTCACTCTTTTCATCTGATTTTGACGCTGCACTTTAAGAACCGACTCGCAAAGCCATTCAATGTGGGAAATTGTCTGTCCTGTGACACCCCTCACTATAAGGAGGTGCAGGGTGATAATCCCTCATGGCAGAGAGTTGTGCTGGGATGGGAGAAGACCTGGTACCGGAATACAGCTCAGCCTTGCTCCCAATGCTGAAGATAGATATCTTTAGGAGTTCTCTGTCCCAGTCCTCTTTGGGAGGAGACTTGCACTGTGCCGGAGGCGGTGGGAGGGTATTTGTGAGCGAGGGGGGAGGAGGGCTGGTGGGGGCGAATGGCACCCTGGGTGCTGTACCTCGGGCTGGGTGAGCCAAAGCCTTATCAGGGTGGCCTGGCCACGCTAAAGCAGAGCCACCCTGTACCCAGACCAACCTTTGGCCCGTGCAGGCTGGAGGAAACCTTGTCTCCTGGTTGCTGTTTGTGGTGTGGATGGTCCTCCGAGGTCCTGGTGGCTGTGGATGGGTGGAAGGTACCATCTTGGGTGCTGGGTATCAGCGCAGGTCAGAGGGATCTGTGTGAAACACTACAGCACCATTGAAGGGGGCTGCAGAAGCCCACTTCCTTCTCTTGTTTATTCTCCTCCTTGCAAACCGGTTTCACTTCCCGTTACCAGTGCTGTAGGTTGGAGGTGAGCCTCCAGCAAAGTCCTTAGCCAGCGTGAGAGCTTCTCCCTCCTGAGCTCCTTGTCTTCAGCCTTCCCATGAAGGCCGTTTGACCACTGGCCTTTTTTTCTACTGGGGAGATGAAGGGGCAATCAGTGACCTGGGTAACCCTACGCAGAGCACGAACAGAGAAACTTAATGGTCGCAATCAAAAAGTTGCCAGCCCGAGTGGATTCATACATCAGGAGGTGCCCCTTAGACAGGAGGAGAGGAGAACAAGCAGCTAAACTCTTATAACCCTGCTTCTTCACCCTGGGTTTTGCCCTTTGCTTGGTGCACAGGCTCATGCAGGTCTCCTGGTGTTGCTCCTGCCATCTTTGTTCCTGGTGCCTGGTTGCTACCGTCTCTGCCTCTCCGTCCTTTCTGCCAACTTGGGTTCACACACAAAAATGTTGCTCTCAAAGAGTTGTTGTGGTTGCAGGAGAGTCATGGCCACCAGCAGCCCCCCTTTGCTCGGGACTTGGGGCCAAAGTGTTCAGGGGAGCTGTGTTGAAGGCGCCTGGAGATTCAGTAGTGAGGGAAACAGGGAGTCTGCAGACTTGAAATTAAATGTCGGCAAGAGGTCTCTAAGAGACTGTGAAGTAGAAGTGCTACAAGTTATTTCTGTCTTAATTTGGCCAATGTGTCGTGTCCAGTCATATGCTGGGTCCAGGACTAAAATAAGTATGATGGTATTTGGATGAGGACTGGGATATACTGGAAAAAGTAATCCATGAAAGCTTGCAGATCTCTGTCTCCATTAGCCAGAAGTAATGTTCCCACCGTCTCATTATTTCCCTCTTTAAATGAAAACAACACGTTAACTGTGGAAACAGGGGAGGATTGTGTTCGAGCAAGACAGAGCTGGGCAGAGAGACTTCGAATCGGCCTTGCTTGCATGTAGCTCAGATGCTGTGGGTCTTGTAGCCTGGGGAAGGTGTGTATGGTGTGGTCCAGATCAGGCCCCAGGTTTTACAGCACCTTAAGCTAAAAAAAAAAAAGCACAATTTCACCTTTGGTCATCTCTTCAGGAACACTGCAAGGACCCAAGTCTGCCCTCAAGCATGTGCATCTCCCACCCCCATGAGCGGGCACACCCTGGCAAGGCTGGGGAAAGTTACGATGTCAATGAGAAACATCTGGCTCTGTGTTCTCCCAGATGTTGCCCGTTCTGTCTGGGTTGTTAGCGGCACCTGGGCAAAGAAGAAAAGGAAATCCCTGGGTGGTGTGATGGATTTTGCAGACCCTGGGAGAAGGCAGTTAGACACCACTTGCTGATAGTCCCTCTGCTTATGTACTCAGGTGGCTTCACTGGCGTTTGGGTGATCCAGGACCCACATTTTTTTATAGCTAAGGAAATGTGTCACCGACTCGTCACATACCGATTATTTCACTTTTTTTGCCCATTTCTAGCCTGACTGGTCTGGAGGTATTGAAGATGAAGGGCACATTTATTGGCAGAGCCGAAGGTTCCTCCTCCTCCTCCTCCTCGCCACCACGCAGAGCAGGAAGAGGGAAGGGCTGCCTGGGCAAAGCCCTGAGCGTAGGTTGTGCTTGTGCTGTGGACTCTATTGACCTTGGACGAGCAGAATCAATTCTCATCACCCATCTTTATGATACACTCGTAGCACTGTATGCTGAGGGTGGTTGTATTCACGTTTTTTGGGTCCAAGGGCAGTGGTTGTAACTGTGGTACCCAGATGGTTACACCAGAATTGAAAGGGCGGTGGTGGTGCTGGTAGGGATGGAGGCTTGTTATGTAACAGTTATTACTGGGTTTTATTCCAAAGAAACAGTTGCCAAATTTTTTGTGTGTGTGAAACTTGGATGAACAGCTGAAAACAGTGGCTAGGAACCATAGAGAGAAAAAAAAAAAAAAACAAACCAGGGGGGAAAATTTGGAGTAAGGTAGATAAAAGTGAGAGATAAAAGAAATAATGCAGGGAAGGATGAGTAATCGACATTCTTGGAGTCGAAGCGCAGGCTCTGGCTTCCTTCCTGAGCAGTAAAATAAAATTAAAAAAAAAAAAGTCTTTAGAACAACAAAACTCTGGACGCGCTGGTTTCCTTCCTGACAGGCCCAGCCTCGTGGTGTTTCGATGAGTCCTCATTGGCAACCAGGCTGATCTAAAGGCCAAAGGCAGAAAGATTGGGGGGGGGGGGGGGGGGGGGGGGGGGGGATTTAACTNNGCGGGGGAGGGAGAGGGATTTAACTCTTTGAGCTCTGCTGGAAACCCAGAGATCTTCTGCTTTGTGTGGGTTCCTTTTCCCATAGCTGGAGCGCCAAGAGTGTTCATCGTAGCTCAGAGGTCTGAGAGGTGATGGGTACATCCATCCAGGTGCTTGGTCCCAGCAGAGTTAATGTGAAAAACCAAAAGTAAGGATTTTTACTCCTTGTGGATGAAATTCCTTGGACGTGGCATGGTATGGTATGAATCAACATCACGGATGAGCAACGTGGGAGTGAGCTGGCATCTCTGAGTGGAAGCCCCGACACACCACTGTTGCTGTCTCAGGGATGCTCATTTCAGTCGTAGCATCCAGTTTATAGTGGTACCCAGATGGTTACACAGTGCTGCTCCAGTGTCTTTTGTCAGCACAAGTCCCAACTGGGAGGGAGCTGCTGGGTGCAGAGGAGCCTGTATGTGCCCCAGAAGGCTACGGGCAGCTCGCAGGGAGCTGGGAGTGCGGGAGGGGAGGCGGTGTGTGTGCTAGACAGGTTGAATGGCTGGGGCAAAGCTTGTTTTGCAACTAACTCTCTGAGGCTCGCCGCTCTCCACAGGGTTCCCCTCTCTGAAAGGTCGAAGCTACTTCTTAATTCTCAGCAGCTGACAAAATATTTATTTTCAGGTACTTAAAATATTATAATTTGAAGTGGAGTCCAGGGCCCTGGCTGGAGCTGAGCTTTTGTACTAACAGCTTCAGTGAAATGCCTTTTTCCTCCTACAACTTGCCAACAAATGCTTGGAAAATAATTGTGGGACAGTCATCCCTTTAGTGAGCAGATCAAGAAGATTTGAGACTTGCCAGAGACTTTCAAAGGACAGGCCAAAGGTTCAAGTTGTTGCCAGTTCTATTTGTCTTAGCCTTTATACTTACTTTTGTGTCATTAATTTCATCAAATGTCTGTGGGTAAAAGGCACCCAGCAGGCTGCTGCTTTTGCTGAGCTCTTGGGGTGTACTTGGACACCTCTCAGGAAATAAGCCCACCTTTTTGTTTAGAGAGAGAGATTAATCCCACCACAGCCGTAGGAGAAAGAGGCTTTACCCACCAGCACACTTGTGATAACCTGGTATAGAAACAGCCGCCCTGGGGAAGCAATACTCATGGTGTCCTTCCTGCAGCCCTTTTTAAGCAGGTTTGGTCAGGAAAACGCACATTTGAATGATGCTCCCTTAGTAGTACCATATTTATAGGTCCTATAGAGACTTACAGAAATAAGGTGCCACGCTTGGATTTTGTGGAATTCACCGAAATGAATGAATCTCTCAGCCAGGAGTGGTGAGCAGAGGCTGGGCAGAGTGGAGCCCAGTGCCCCAGGTCCTGTTCCTGGCCCTCAGGATAATCATATATTTTTGGGGATGCTGGTGGTTGTGTTGGCTTTGATGGGCAGGGCATCTCTGTTGAGTTCTTCTCAAAGGCTGCCCTCGCTGGAGTAACAACTCTGTTGGCACTGTCCTCTCCTGGGAGGGGGGGGACAGGACGACATGCAGCACAAAAAGCAGGCAGGAGGCTGTTTTCTCAGCAGGATCCCTGCAGGCAGAGCTTCCCTGCCCTTTTCTTCTTGTGCTTTTGCACCGCAAACCTCTTTACTTGGTGCTCCCATCGCTGCCTGCATCCTGACAGCTGCTTTCCTATCCTTTCTGCCATAGTGCAGCCAGCCAAGCACGTTAATTTTTCGGCAGAAGTGTTGTAATAATTAGGCAGCTCGTCGGAGGGTTTAGCAGTACTTAACCAGATGTGAAAAGACTCGCCCCATGGTCCCTGCTCTCTCGCTGGGCTCCAGCCAGCTGCCTTTTCCCGCCTGCTCAGGTTGCCTAGAAAGGGCTGTAGGAGATCTCCCTGCTGCCCTGGCTCCTCTTGCCTCTCTTCTTATGCTAAACACTCATTTGTAAAGGAGAAGGAGGGAGGGTGGAAATCCTTGGGCTGTTGGGGAGAAGAGCAGCAGAGAATTAAAAGCAGACACCTGCAGCGGCCAGCCCTGAGACCTCCACCATTAACTCTTCCCAGGGCAGCATCCCCTGGGCTTGTGGCCCATCTCTCCGTGCCTGGTGGGGCTGCGTGGTGGGATGCGAGGACTGGAGTGGGTGGTGGTGCTATCCAGGGCTGTTGACAGCTCCTCATGATGTATACTCATGTATAATCTCCATCAAGTTATATATATTTTTATATATATATAAAATCTCCATCTCCCCTCCCTCAGTTTCCCTCCCTGTGCGGACGATGCTGTTTCCCCATCCACTGTGCTCCATAAGCATTTGTACACAAGGCAGTATTATTATCACTAACGTGGTTATAAACGAGGTTGTAGTAAACTGTATTGTCTGTCTAATCCATATTAATGGGAAAAGCTGTTGGAGACAGGATATTGGCCTGGATGGCCTTTGGACTGACTCATTCCGACAATTCTTACATTTCTATGGTAAAGTTTTATAAATACACAATGGTACTGTCTATTATGTTTAAAAAAAAATCTATATACAACCTATAGGTTTCTGGTGATAGAGAGAAAAGATGCATTAAATCAGCAAGACCACGGGAGCAGACAAGATATAAAAATGATACTGTATTATGCTAGAACTTATTGAAAATCCCAACGCGTCTTTTTTTGTGTGTAAATGGTAAATTCTTTTCTACGTTCTGAATTCGTTTCTTAATGTGCATCACGTACCAGAATAGTATCATGGACACAGTCACAAATACGGTGTGTGTTTTATTGTGAGTATTATACTGCATAGCAGAGTAAGGGTGTTGAATATTGCAGTCAGTTATATACAGCTGTAAATGGGAGCTACCTGCTGTTCTGTACACTGCGAGCTGCATATTTATTAGAAAATACCAGTCTAGGTAAAATAAAAATAAAACAGGAAGTTGTATTAAAGACTTCAAGGTTTAAACCTAGTTTGCACAAAGCTCCTGGGATCCCACCGCAGGGAACGGTCCTGCGTTTTCTGGCATTAAGTCTTTTCCATCTGATTTTTCTAGTTCTGTAAATTTGAAAGCCTCTGCTGAACTCCCCCGCTCATCAGTTTGTGGAATAATTCATCCGTGTTTCAAAGCAGGGTAAAGATTGAGTTTGGGGCTGAAGAAATTGCGTGTCGGCTCCTTCCCTGGTGTGGCTCCAGCTGAACGTATCAGAGTCGCTCTAAAGGGTGAAATACTGAGGACCTGTGGTTTAGGACAGCACACGAGGGCATGTGCATTACACACCTGTGTGCGGCTAACATCTGGAGCTGTGGGCTCGGTGCCTGTGGCAGGAAGGCTGGGTTACAGGCAGAAAGCAAACCCCACGTTTTCTGGTGTTCCTGACTGATGGACACCTCTCTGGAGATACAGGCATCAAGGCAGAGCGTGGACTCCAAAATGAGCAATGGCTTCTGAAATACCCGAGTGTTTAACCTAGAGGGAGCTCTCTTACATGAAGAATGAGACTATTGGCACAGCTTGCCTGAACAGCTTTTATCCTGTGTATCTTTAGCAAACTCCTGCCTCTTGCATCCTCGGCTTGAGCTTCTGGGTACCACATTTCCTGGGGCTGGTGTAGGGAGGTTTGGAGAAGTCCCACGGACAACTTCTGCGGTCTTGTACATGCAGTGGCAGTAGGCTGGCTCGGTTTCCAGAGGTTGCTCCTTAAGTTGGTGTTGATTTCTTCGGGTGATAGCATTTCTTCTCTTTTTCCTGCTTCTGGTAGTGCCATCACACCTCACAGATTAAGTCGTGGCTGTTGGGCTGCAAGGCGTCTACTCCCTGCTTTGCTGGGAGGAGGAAGGGCTCCTTGGTGGTTCACAGTCATCTTTTGGCTGCTGAGGGTGCTCTTGGCAGGCTGATTCACTAAAGAGTTATTTATGTGATGGTTCAGGGTGGCTCAGTTCCTCCCTTTGTCTCTCCTTTTATACAGCTTCATATCCCTTCGTCCTCCTCAGTTTAGGTCCAGGTGCCTGAATACAAAGCTGTGACATTTTGGGGACAGATGAACAGGTATTCCTTTCCTAGAAGCTGGGTAATGCTGGAGGTGACACAGATGGGTGATGCAAAGGAGCTTCCCCAGTACAGAGGGAAATCCAGCTCCGACCTCCAGGTGTGAGTCCTTCATACCCCACAGGTCCTGAAGCCAGCACATGTGGGAGGTCACATCTGGGGCTGGAGGAGAGCCCTGTCTCCTTGGGGTTGCAGGACAACCTGTCTCTGGACACCTCAACACATCAGTGAGAGGCGTGGACGAGGTGACAGGGAGCTTGTAGTCTTGTGAACCCACCGCAGCAGGGCAGAGGGGATGTGGCTCTCCAGGGGGAGCAATCACAGCTCTGTGCCTCCAGCCTACCCCTTGATTTAACAGAGTAAAACTTGCTGAAGTGCTGGGGCAAAGGCCTGAGAGCACTGACAGTGCCTGAGGTGTCATTTAGAAGGAGGACTGAATAAAAGCAGGACTATGCAATTCTTTCGGGTCCAGAAAGCTCCTGTCTGGGAACTAAGGGCCCAAAGCTTGACAGTGCTGGGGTCAAAATGGAGGGATCGAGAGTGGTGATGCTGCCTTGTTCCTCCAACACATCTCCTGGTAGTCCAGGTCCCCACAGCACCTTCATTTGCCCCAGAGAGTGGCAGGAGGGTGGCACTGTCACTGCTGGGGGCTGGCGGTGTCTTTGCTGTGGACCCTCTCTCCCTGGAGCAGGCTTTCCCAGTCACCACCCAATCTCTTCTTGGGGACTTCCAAAGCTGCTTGTCACAGTCAGTCTGTCTGTCTGTCTTCCCATTCTAACTTCTAAGAGGCTTAGCAGTCTGGGGAATGGAGGGGGCTCCTCTCTCTTTTGCAGACCCTGCCTTAAGGATTTTATTTTACTAAGCTGGGCAGGAGGCTGGGGTGGTGGAGGAGGGCAGGGGTCCTCTCCTCTCTGGCTTCTCCTCTCACGGGCATCCCTGGGAGCATGGGAGAGATGCGGTTACAGCGGTGTCACTGGCACCGGGTGCAGACGCTGCTCCTCAGAGGCTTCCCGGCTCTCCGAGTCTCTCAAGACAAGGGCTGGATGTTGCTTAATTAGCTTTTTGTCTCACCCGTGCTCCTGCTGACCTACCCTGCCCCTCCCCAGCTCTGTGGACCTACAGACTTAACAGCTTGAAAGGAGGAGGAGGAGGAAGCCTTGGTGCAGAAAACAGAGAGACCAGAGTTTCGGCAGGAATAAGCCAGCGAGATGCTGGGGGAGTCTCTCCGGAGAGTTCTTATGGCGGAATTCACTGAGAGCTGAATTCAGCCTTTCAAATACCTTGACCCTGGTGTGCAGGGTTGGGGTGACCCTTCTGCAGTCCCACTGCCCAGGCTGCTTTAAAAGAAGGTTGCAGAGAAGCAAAGCTGGGGGAGAAATTAAGGACAGATGCAGTAGCACAACACATATTTTCCTGTGGGTGCTTTTCTTTTTGTTGGCTTTTTTTATGTTGTTATTGAACGAAGGAGTTTGGGGAAGGAAAGGGCACATGTGAGGGTAAAGAGCTGAATGGGGAAGGTGGTTGGAGGAAAGAAATGGAGAACTAAAGCACCTTTTTAATCTAATTTTTAAAGAAAGGCTTTGTGCTAACTTTTTGTGTGCCTTCAGTTTGTTGTGCCATCTGTGTTTTTCCAAGAGAGGGCAAGCAGAAATGTGAGCAGCAGAGGTAGGAAAAGTTACTTTGATTCAAGCCTCCAGTTTGGCTTGAAAAATGCCAGTGGAAAGTAGATGAGATTGGAATAAGCACTTCTCCTGGGGACAACGACTTCTCTCCGTGTCTCAGATGGTGCCCATTCCTTCCCCCGTCTTGTGGTCCTTGTTTTGCCAGCTAGCAGATCGTACCTGAGCCTTACTGTACACCCTTCCCTTTCCCAAGTTGGCATGAGGAGATTCTGGGAAGCAGCTAATTGCAGGGATATCTCCCCTGAACTTCTAACACGGTTAGGGGGTGTTGCTGGAGAGAGAAGAGGAGTGGGCACACCCAGCCTTGGGGTCTGGCATGGTTTCAGCTGGGATGGAAGTAACTTTCTTGCTGGCAGCTGGTGTGGGGCTGTGTTTTGGATTTGGGATGAGAGTGGTGTTGATAGTGCAGTGATGTTTTGGGGATATTGCTAAGCAGTCAAGGCCACCTCTGCTCCTCATACCCCCCTGCCAGTTAGTAGGCTGGAGGTACACAAAGAATGGGGAGGAGACACGGCCAGGACAGCTGATCCCAACTGGCAAAGGGGATATTTCATACCATGTGATGTCATGCTCAGCGTGTAAAGCTGGGGGAAGAAGAAGGAAGGGGGGATGTTTGGAGTTACAGCATTTGTCTTTCCAAGTAACCGTTATGCCTGATGGAGCCCTGCTCTCCTGGAGATGGCTGAACACCCACCTGCTGATGGGAAGCAGTGAATGAATTCCTCGATTTGCTTTGCTTGCCTGCTGGGCTTTTGCTTTAACTATTAAACTATCTTTATCTCAGCCCACCAGTTTTCTCACTTTTACTCCTCTGATTCTCTTCCTCATCCTGCCGTGGAGGGAGTGAGCAAGTGGCTGCCTGGTCCTAGGTTCTGGCTGGGGTTAAGCCACGACAGGGTCTCAGTGAGTTTCTATGCACATTAATAGTGCCCAGACCCCAGCCCAGCCCAGTTCTGCCTTTGACAGGAGGAAGCTGCACAGTTGAGGTACAGCTCTCATGAAATTCAACTCTGTGAGGGCTTGTCCAAGTGTGGTTAGAAAACCCAACCCATTACTCTAACGGTTAGCTTTAAAGAAGTCTGTTAACTCCAGGAAGCAAAGAGAAAACTCAAAGCACTGTCCTACAGGGCTGCTTCCCAAATACTAGAGTAGGAGACCAGTCTTCACAAATACTGAATTAGCAGCTATTACAGTTAAACTCTTGCAATGAATGGTCTGGATGCGCTTAAAAATGATGTCAGTGTGGGATTGATGCTTGTCCTATGGCTGTGGATGCAGGCTGGCTTGTGGTTGTTGGCTAAGTTCAGTGTCTTGGGCTCAGTCATGTTTCGTGCTGGAGGAGGGTGCTTTGCATGGAGGTGGCTGGTGCAAGGAGAGTCCTGATTCCTGAGCTGGCCAGGAGGGTCCCAGCCCTGTCCTCCTCATGTGGCTCGAGCAGCCCAGGCCCTTGCAGTCAGCAGTGCAACCATTATCCAGGTTGTCACTGCTGATTGTGAAGGGACTGTGATGTCACTTCAGGTGATATGGCTGAGGTACCAACTATGAATGTCCCCATGCAGCAGAAACTCTCCATCTCCTTGTCCTCTTTCCCTTGTGGGGGTCTGAGGGCCTGGCTGTCTGAGGGCCTGGCTACAGTAGCCTTCTTATTCTACATCCAAGTTTCTTGAGAGTGAGTTCCCTGCAAGTCTCTGCTCTTTCCTCAACACAAGCAGCCCTCCTAACATGTTTGAACTTGTATAGAAAGCTAGTTTTATTTTTAGAAGCCCCCAAGGGAGGTGGGTGGCTCCCCTGGAGCAGTGCAGGTCCTCCATCCTGTGCAGGGTTGTGTGGAGGCAGCTTTAGGAGGTGCTGGTTTCTCATCAGCTGTGTGGAGTGAAATGCTTTGCCTCCTGATGAATTCCTGGGAATCACAAAGGATTAAAAAAACCCAGCACTTCTGAGTTGTACCTTGTGTGATCTTCCCTATCAATTTACCCACTTCCCCTCATTCACCAGTCAGGAGAGAGCATCAGCCCAAGATGCTGTAGGTGTACGAAAACAAGCTGATTTATGTTAAATGAATTCGCAGTGCTCCGTGTTGTCACCAGCGACTGTCTCACTGTTCATGACATGGGAATGAGAAACAAACTGTTCTTCTGTCCCACGAGACACTGCCTTTATACCTTAAAGACATTAACAGTGCAGGGAAAACCAGGAGCAGCAACCTGCAGGGAAAATGGAAAGGACTTAATACCCACAGCTTGCTCAGGACATCTGTGTAAGGCGCTGGAGCCTCAGAGGTCGTGGGAATGTCTGTAGGAAACAGGAGCAGGGATGTAAGGGCTAGGATGGAGAAGGATCACTGTTCCAGCCTGATACTGTTTTCAGAAACAATCCTGGGCCTTCTATGGCTCAAAGAAATTATTCGGAGACCTACAGGTATCTGTTGTGAGTCCCTAATAAAACCGTACCCACCAAATGAGGTAGGGACGATGAGTGTGTCCTGAACACACTGAGAAAGGTGAGGAGGAGAAGAAAGGCTGTCTTCTCCCGGTGGCCTGGCACAGGTTATGGTGTGGTGACAGGTGCAGAAGGGGCTGTGGAGAGCTCATCCACAGGTGTTGTGCCAGGATTCTGGGGTGCCACAGCCCTGTGGCTGATGTAAGCCTGTCTCATGCCATCTCTCCATGGCTCATCTGTCTTGTAGCAGCCCTCTAAGTTGGCTTGTTCCTCCAAGGGCAGCACTTTAAAAATAAATCATTCTTCCCCAAGATACATGTAGGTAGGATGTGCTCCACACTGGCTTAATGCTCCAGTTTAAAGAGATAATTTTGTCCAAAGCCACCTTTTTGTAGGAGCCTATAATTAGCAATTAAAGCACAAAAAATATTTCCATCGGGTGACTCCTAAATAAATGCTTGTCACTGCTGATCAGAGTTGGTTTATTTCCATTTGTGTTTTCCTTCTTTCCCTTTTTGTATAACTTACGGCCCTGTAAATGCTCAGCAGCTGTTAATATGATTCTGTCGATACGTTTACCATGGTGATTTGGCTATATTTGGCGAGCGTGTGAAGAAATCACTCACTGGTTAGAAGGAGGAAAGACAAGCTGTCGATATCAAGGGAGAAATGCTAATAACCCCGGTGACAAATCATTCCTGGGAATCTCAAAGGGTTAAAAAAAAAGCAGCAGCACTTCCCGGGGAGAGGGGCCTTGGCAAGTGAAGGTGACTCATCAGGAGCTGCAGACACCAGCTGTCATCTCCAGCTCCTCCTGTGCTTAATCACTTCACTTTTCTAAAGAAATATTTTGTTCTAATTCAAACAGACCTGGGCTTGTTTGTTTTTTATGAATTATTTACTGGTGAGGAGAACCTCTTGAGGTATCCATCTTCACTCATAAATAAGTGGACTCTTAGAGCCTTCTGCAGCACTTTAAAGCACGCCGTCCCCTCCATGCTCCTCCATGCTGAGCCATTTCTTTTTTTTTAGCACCCACTTAAATCCAGAATAAAGCCCAGAAAGTCAGCTCCGGTGCTTGGATCTGTACTGGAGGGAATGTGAGCAGACTTTGACCTCATCTAGTTGCTGTGTGAAAGGCATCCCTGCTCCTCGGTGTGGGGTGGTGATGCTCCAGGTGGGCCCATGAATGCCAGCCATTTCCCAGCGTGGAGGTGAGAAGTGTCCCAATGCCTGACGTGCTCCCAGGTGTGTTCCCGTAGCAAGCACGTGCTCACCATGCACAACACAAGCGTGTGAAGGAGCTGTGTGTGCCATTGACCCCCCTTCTGGGCACTGACCCCCTCCAGGTCTGGCTGATATTTCAGTTACTTAATAAACCCATGATCAGGTTCCACCTGGTGGTCCTTGGTTTCTGCTCTTTGCACATTTATAGCTCTTCCAGTGGCGACGGGAGCTTGTATGATATTTTGCAGTCCCAAAAGGTCTGATCCAGCAGCCATGGAAGTAAATAAATGGAAAAATTTGCACTGACTGGACTGGGCATCAGATTAGTCCCTAAATGTTAGTTGATCTGCTTTGGGGTTATGACAGACAAATATTGCCCCAAGGTTACTGCTACAGGAATAATCGATCTACCTGTCTTGGCTATGTCTAGGCTGCCTATCATCACTGTAATATCTAAGTGAGTGTTACCTCCCAGGAAGACTGTGCCTGACCAAATAAGTTGCCTTTTTTTTGTGTGGCCTGAGACTAGAGAGTGCAGTTTTCAGCGTATTTAAGATCATTTCTATTTGGCACTTATCAGCTCCACAGGATATTGCTACTTGACTGCAATGTCCTTATTACCTACTTCTTGTATTTAATTTAGAATTTTTTTTTTAAACTTTTTTTTTTTTACTAAATAAATAACATGATCTGTAAATAAATGACTAGGTCCTCAAAACAATTTAGACAGACAAAGTGTGATTTAAGCCTTGAGTGTGATTTAGCTTGAGTGGTGTAAGTCGCATGCTTATACAAGCTTCAAAATGACAGGAAAGATAATCCCATCAGGCAGTCTGTAAAACAGAACAAGACTTGAGAAGGGTTTTCTTGTATACAATTCCACTTAGAGACATGGGATGAGAAAGAAGGGGATTCAGGACCTGGGAGGGGGCTGAAAGAGGCAACTGGTTGTGTCCTAGATACTTATTTGCACTAGGGCTTCTTCATGCAAGTGACCAAAGCTGATGGGAGCTGGAGATGAGATGGGCTTAGCCTCATGGAAAGTAGCTCTGGTGCCCCATCAACATGGATTTGGCCAAAGGGCTTTGCACTGATGACACAGACACCGCCGTGTGCTGCATCGTGCAGCTTTTCCTCCATCTCATGGGCCATGGCCAAAGAGGCATATTTTAGCCTCATTTCGGAGGTTGCCAGCTGCCCCTGAGCAGCAGGGACAAAAGTGCCCAAAAGTCTCCTTTGTGCCCCATTTCTGTTTGAAGAATGGAAATATCCTCTGGAAAACAGGATGCATGAAAGCGATTCCTTTACCCAAGTCAACAATGTATTTGCTTTTGATTCCTCACTTGGAGTAAGAAGTTTGTGCTGTATTCATTAGTGATGTGTAAGTTAGTGGACTTGAGGACTTCTTTGGGATTTTTGCCACTTACTATGAACTCTGTGATCCTGCTGTTTACAAAGCAGCAACTGGTGGAAGATACAAGATGAAACTGAGGTTCACTTCTAAGCCAGTTTCTTGCCTTTTCTTTTGTGTGAAAAGTTCCTGACTCCGTGTTGATTTTCTTGAGATCATGTTTATTTAAATCAGGATAATAATCTTCCAAATATACCCTAAAATTATATAGCCATATAAATCCTGTCATAATATATTCAGTAAAACTGTCAGGTGATCATTCTTAATGTAAAATGAGACCTTTTCATTTTCATCCAGTCAGTTAGCACTAAATTAACTCCTTGGAACAGGCTCAGAGTCATTCATTTGAGTAAATACCCCAGTTATTTATTGAATATACAGCATTGCTGCCTGTCTCGGGGCTGGGAGTGAGGGGCTCCTGTCCTTATCCCAGATCTGACTCCAGACAATACAGATGCTTGAGAACTTCAGTAACACAAACATTCATTTTGCTCTTAATCTCGGTGCACACATGAGCTGGTTCCGATGACAGGTCCCACACTGGCTCAAGTGCTCGGAGACGTGGGCAGAAGCTGCACAGTTGGGGATGCTCAGCTGGTCGGCTCCTCAGAGGAGGGCTCTGACCTGTTGGACTGGTTATGTCCTCCTTGGTCACCTCACCTCAGAGCACCTTTTATAAATTATTATTTATCTTTTCCCCAACCTTTTTGCTTCCTAATTCTCATGGATCTTCTAAGCCTGCAGCCAGGAACTGGTAAGGGCATATCAGGACCTCCATCTCCTCTTGAATGGAAAAGTGCCAGCAAGTGTGGGATGGGTTTGCTGGGCGGTTCACTGTGCATGGCTGTTTGGAAGAAGGGCCATCACTTGAATAAAGACCATCAAAGAGCTTCAGCTCATCTTTCAGTTGGGTAATTTTGTGGAGTGTCTGGTCTGTCACAGGCCATCCCCAGAGTGGCTAGGCCCTCTCCTTTATTCCTCTTCATCCCTCCTCTGGCTGCCAGGCCAGCAGGGAGCATGAATGGTTGGCAGAGCCTGCCAGAAAACACGATGGAAATTGAAGCACTGCCTGCAGGAGGACTCAGATATCTTACCAGAACATACTGTTTAGATATCAAGACCAAAGATGGAGCAGGAAGGAGAGATGGCCTTCTCTCGCTGCATCCTCAGAAGATGGTGGAAGTACCTCCAGAGATGCTCTGGCATCCTGCCCACAGCTTGAGAAGCATGGACTCAGCCAGGTTCAGGGAAACACCTTCCTTCTCCTGGGCCTAAAGAAAAAGCCTTCCTTGCAGCCTCGTATTCAGCTTGCCAAATACAAAAGCCAAATAAAAATAAACGAATCAATGAATCAAATCCTGACTGTCCGGAACCGGGCTGCAAGGAGACACACTCATCCTGCTCTTCTGGGAGATCAAATTCACTACACAGATCAAAGAAAGAAAAGGAAAAGCTCTTCAAAAGTCAGGAAACAAAATCGCCTTGGCCTTCCTTTAAAGAAGGAAAGTAACTGGACTGCAGCCTAAAAGAACCAGAGGAGAAAGCATCAAAGGGAAGCTCTTAGTCACATGTGGCTCTGTGAAAGGTGAGGTCTGCCAGGTACTAGATGTCCAGCTTGAACTGACAAACTTCAGCTCCCAAAGAGCGGTCTCTTGTGCTGTCTTAATCCCATTCTCCTAGGGAAAAAAAAAAGAGATTAGAATAAGGGAAAAAAGAAGTTAAAAGGCTCACCAGGTTTATTCATAAATTCTATATAGTCCTGCAGAAAATGCAGGGCCGTTCCCTGTCTTGTTTCTTCTTGTTGATGCCCATTTCAACAATAGCCTAAAACAAAGATGGTGAGGGTGGCTGGATCGGTCTCTTTTTAGGAGGGTGGAAAATTAATCCAAACTTATCTGAGGATGGCGTGGCAGGTGGCATTGCAGGCTGAGTAGCAGGAAGCAGATGTGCCAACTGCAGATCAGGCAAGAAGTTTGGAGCTTAAACTGAAGCCTTTCTTTTCAGATGTTGTTCTCTAGCACATGGGGAACAAAGGAGTGCAACAGACTGTCTAGGGAGTGGGGAGCATTGATGGATTTTAGGAGCAAATTAAGAATTATTTCAGGAACGTGTTAAATTTAGCGGTTTCTGCTTTAGGATAGAAAGAAGCAGATAACCTCTCATTCCACATGTGACTAAGAAGTGGAAGAAGCCCTTCCACTTCTGTGTGATTTTGTGATTCTCCAGACTATCAGGTTCACACTGTTGAGCAGACACAAGGCGTGGAGCATTGGGTGCTCTCCTAGAAATACCCTCCAGTTTCTGTGGGAGCTCCATACCGAGATAACCTGTTGGGTGGGGAGATGCTTTAATAAACCAGAGGCACAGTAGATTAAAGTGCAGGACCAGCAAGTGGCAGCTAAAAAACTGGTTCCATGACAGCGTCAACTGGAAGAAAGCAGTTTACTCCCCAGGAGAAAGTGAAGGAAGATGCAAAAGGGAAAGGTGTGAACACATTGGGGAGCCAGCCTTCTATCACAGACACAGGCCTTCTATCTTTCAAGTCTAGGGCTGCAGGAGGATGGTGATCTCAGCCATCTAGTGAGGTCACCTTTCCAGAGAACTTACAAAATCAAAGCTGTTGTGTGTGGCTGCCCAAGGAGGACCATTCATTCATAGACCTGGGTATGTCTCAGCAGAAGGATGCCAGGGTTGGGTATGGCAGGAGGCTGAAGCCTTTTATCTCTGTTTCCTCAGTCTGTCTGACCCAGAGCTATTTTGATGCCTCAGTGGGATTTCATGTAGTTTGTTTTAGTTTACTATGACATTGTTTAGTGTTTAAAGGTTACCTGGGTTACAAATTTTACTGTTGTATTGATTGACTGGTTTTTTTTTCTGTCTTGTTGCTGAAGATGAGAAGGAACTGAGAAAAATGTTCCCTATTCTTCCACCAAACCGGAGTGCTCCTCCCTACAGATTTCTGGCAGTTTCCTTCCAGCGTTTGCCTCTGCTACATCTTGCTCTGTGCAAACAGGCACACAAGGCACGAGCTTCTTCCAGTATCATATGACAGGCTTGAAACTCCACATTACACACTTTGCTTTGTATTTCTGCTGGTGCAACTTCTGCTTCTGGATATGTGCAGCAAGGCCTTAAAAACGCCAGAAATAAGCAGTGTGATTCTTTTGGGCGCGGCGTTTGTATGGGGAAAGCACATCAGAGAACAAAGTAGGATGCCCTCCTTTGGTGTAGCCTAAGGATGGTCTTGCCAGTGCTTCTCCTGCTGTAGAAGGTTTGGGAGCCATTGTGTTAGCAGGCAGACTATGTATGTTTATCCACTGGAAGGTGGTGTGCTTTAGGGGACTGCAGTTGCAGATTTGGTCCTTTTCTACTCTGAATGAGTGCAGGGTTCCTCGCTGCCTCGGGTACTTCCCAGTAGCCCTGGACGCATGTGGTCCTCCTAGGGAGGATGCATTGGCCTCACAAAGCTTCGCTGGGATGCTGCTGATGTATTTCCACTGGTCCCTTTGCTGTGTTTATTGATATCTGCATTGTTTCATTTTAGTGTTTTAGCAATTATGGTGATAAAGAACAGCATAACAGTGCCCCACAGACACCTCTGTGCCTGTGCCAGAAGATGCTGCTGAAGGACCTGTGCTGCAGAGCATCTCCAGGTGGGAGCTGGTTTGAGGGTGCAGTTACACCCTGGCACATGGTACTTCTGGAGGCTGTGGTTTGAGGAGGCAGGTGGACAGCAGGCATGAAGCTCTGCCTCTTGCCTTTCACTCTGTCCACGGAGTGCTGGAAAGCACAAATTCTGTTGAGATTAAGTTATAATTTAAGGCAGTGAACATGTGCTCTGCTGGTGGCTATAAAGATGCAAATCATAAAGTTTTACAGTGGAACGGTTTCTGTAAAAGCGTCGTTAGAAAGGGGGAATCGTGCCTTTAATTCTTACGACTTATGGGGCTGCCTGGTTTGTTTTGGCTTTACTGGTGCTTGGTGTGACACGGGGTGGGGTCCCAACCCCATCTTTCCATTTGAAGTCAGGCCTTTCTTCCCCAGGGCCCCGCTGTTCCAGTGTCTGGAGGAGGACTGGAGATGTTGCAGAGTCTTCTGTGTTTACCCCATCTGTGGGCGAGTTTTGGGACACCTAATGTGCACAGAGCTTTTGGCCTTTTGGCTTAGGAGGGAGAAAGAGGATCTGGTGTGTGTTGTGTAGTAATGGTATAGAGTCTGGGGAAATCCAGGCTGAGAAACAGGTATCACGTGGGTGTTATAAATGCCTAGCCAAGCCGTCAGAGTAGGATTAGGGTTGAGGTGGACATCCTGAGGTCTGTTAGGCCATTGTGTATTCTTCCAAAGGATGGATTAGTTTCCTCATTCCTTCAGGCTTTGAAACCAAGTTAGGCTTAGTCATGTCACACAACACTGGTTAGTGTCCAAAATGAAGCATCACCTCATGTTCACAGAATTACAGAATGGTTAAAGTTGGAAGGGACCTTGAAGATCTTCTAGTTCCAGCCGCCCTCCCATGGGCAGGGACACCTCCCACCAGAGCAGGTTGCTCAAAGCTCCATCCAGCCTGGCCTTGAACACTTCCAGGGATGGGGCACCACAGCTTCTCTGGGCAGTTGCTCTGAGATTTTGCACTGTGCAGAGTGCTGTTCTCCATCTAGAATGTCTTTGCTCTGGTCACACTTGGAGTGGTGACTCAATTGCTTTCAGCAAGCGAGGGCTCCCTGGCCTGGGTTTCAGGAGCAGTCTGACACAGGTGGTGAAGATCTGCAGCTGCTGCACGAGAGGCGAATGAATTAAAACATAATATGAATAATACAGTCAATACAGCAGCCATGAGTTGTTTATTTTTATGTTAAATTCAATGCATTTTTGTCGCCCTCATATTTTGAGTGATCAATAGGCCAAAGATTTTCATATTAACAATACTCGGCTGCATTGTAGAAGCAGAGGGAAGTGGGAGGTTTTGGCAGCGAGACAAACGCGTAAGATTTTTGTCACCTCTCTGGGACACGTGGAGAGCAGTTTGAGATTATGAATAAGCATCATAGATACATTTGCTGAAAGATCAGTGGTGAAACTGTTAACGGTATTCCCAGTTCAATGGTTACTTCCAGCTCCCAGAATTAGCACCCCACTGGGGTGAGTCGACAGGTTATAGCACGGTCTTCTGAGGGAGAGGAACACACCGCTGGTGTGATTCCACTTGGTTCATCCTTCCGCTTTATTAAAGCACAGGAAATTATTCTTAATGAAGATTCTGAAGATCGGCGGTGGAGGTGGAGCCTGGGTGTGTAGTGTTTAGGGCTTTGACCCTGGGTGGAGAGCTGTGTTCAGCTGGACCACTGGTGCAGGGCTTGTCTGGGCAAAGCTGAGAGGGGAAGCTGGGCTTGAAATGGGGCAGTTTCACAGTCCCAAGACTGGGGCTTTTATGTGATACCAGCAAAATGCTCAAACAGGGCATGGGGAGACAGGCACTTCTCAGCCTTCATCTGCAAAATGGAGGAGCAGACGGTGAGCTGAGGTGCTGTTGGTATCTTGAGGATGGAGAGAAGGCATTTAATCTGTTCCATGGTGTGGTGGAAGTGACTTCCCAGCCTGGGCCGGCAGCTGGCGGCTGGCAGTATTGCCTTTAAAGCTGAGCGTCATGGGATTAGCTGGAGTCCCCTGGCACGATGGCCAAGACTTGTTCTGCTTTTGAATCCTCCCTTTGCCGAGCCCATAGATCAGCTCGGGCTCCGGCTGTGCGGTGGCATTATTGAACCTGTCCTCCTCGCTCTCCCAGGCAGTCACACGTGCGTCTGGCCAGATTTGCAGGACTCAGCAGCGGACAGCCCGGGCCCCACTTACTCAGAGGAGCAGATCAATAACAGAGGCGGGTGATAGATGAGGAGAGTTAGGGATGGATAATCTGCTGAATTTACATGACCCAGGGTGGTCCAGGGGAAGGCTGCGGCTTTGCTGGGGAGACTTTCAATAGGAGACAGAAGTTGCCTTAGTTTCCAGCTGCTGACTGCATTTTAAAAAACATTGCAGGGTCTGTTTGGGTGGGTGGAGGAAGCTGACAATTGTGAGCAGAAAATAAAAAGCAGCATGTCCACTGCCTGCCTTCAGGGCTGCATCCCCCCCCCCTCCCCGGCCCCAACCCCGCTCGGTGCTGCGGGAAAGGGAGCGTGTGGTGCCATGTATCCATCACCCCGTGCCAGCAGGCTCCATCCCACGGTGGAGTTTCAGGGAGGAAGGAAATACTGGCAAGATGGGCAAGATATGCTTCGAGGTATTATATAGATACATATTCAGTATAGGTATTAAATTGGCCGTGCTAGTAAGAGCTCGGTAAGAGGCAGAGGGTTTCAGTTCAAAAGCTCTGTATTTCCAGATTAGCAAACACAGCACAAACACAAGCACCAGCAGGTAGAAAGAAGAAGGAAAAAGTTGCACTTTTAAATAACAGTAATTAAAAAAAACAGCTTTCCAATCCCATTGATACCAGAGAGTGGAGTTTTAGGGCTTAATCCTATAAGATGTTGCTAAATGCCTTCTGCCATGAGAACAGAGCATATGCCAGTGGCTGGCTTTCGGGGAGGAAACTTCCCTTGAATTGAGGCTGCCCTGTAACTGTTTACAGTGGTGTCTTCCTTTTGTCTTTTTTCGTTTGATCTTTCACAGAAGCATCTGGTCTGGCCTTTGCTGGAGACGCCACACTGGGCTGGAAGGACCACAGGTCACTTCTTCTGCCCACAAGTGACAGCTCTGGTGCCCATAAAACTATAACCTTCCTGCTGGCTGGAGTGCACTGCTGACAGATTTAGATTTGCAAGCAGAAAGATTGGCAAGCTTTGATTTAAGTGGTTTAGCTTTTTCTATATGTATTTATGTAATTTGGTCTCGGATTTCTTTTTTGGTAAGAAACAATGTTTAAAAAAAACCTCAAAAGAAAAAAACAAACACCAAAACAAACACTAATTTTAAATAAATATGTCCACCAATCCTTTAAAAACCAACCTTCCTCCTTCCTTTTTGTCTGTTCATCCTGGAGCTCAGGCCTTGCAGCTTTTGCACAAAACTCTGAAAGATAAGGCACTGCAGAGCGACTGGAAGCAAAAGTGAGGCCAGGAAAGCTGTTTTCAATATGCAGAGTGATAAAAGTGTCCAAATTCCTGATAGTAGAAAGTGAAATAGATTTTCATGATTATTCTCAGTGCAACAATCACAGAAATTTCTAAGGAAAAAAAACCCCAGAGATTATTTTTAAAAAAATAGATATGATTTTAATCAAAGTATGTTTCTTCATTATTTTACTGAATTAGACCACGATGCTACAGTTAGATCTATTTTGGGTGCAGCTGATTGAGAATCATGTTGCTCCCTCTGATTCCAGGAAGCCTTTGCTGTCTGTAGAGTCTTTTCCTCTCTAGCAACAGTGTTGATGTCTTGGGCTGGAACAGTCCTCTTCTGCTTGAAGATGCTTTTCCATGGGTAGAGCAACCATTGCGGGGTCTGGGATCTTTTGGGCAGAGAGGTGCTGGAAACTAAGCAGGACAGTGAGGGCTGCCTTCTTCAGGAGTGTGTGGGTCTGACCTGGGTGTATCCATCACCCCGTGCGGGCAGGCTCCATCCCATGGTGGAGTTTCAGGGAGGAAGGAAATACTGTCAGCATCCATCAGCTTTATTTGTATTTGCTATTTTGCTGGATATTGCAAGTGATCAGCAGTAAATTATGGCTAAGGAGGGGTGGTTTTCATGGCAAAGATTGTACGCTGCCAGGAGGGGCTCTGACAGCGAGAGCATTGGGGAGTCTTCACATCAAGCAAAAAATGGCTGTTCCAATACTAAAAGATCTTAACGGGCCTTTGCTTTTCCCCTTCCTTCCTCATCCCACTACATATTAGTAAATATGAGCAGATAGCTCAGGGTTTGGCCCTGAGGGACAAACCTGGGGGCATGTGGGATGGGACACACCGGGGGCATGTGAGGATGGGCTGCGGGGAGGACTGTGGGGATGGGGAGCTCTTGGCTGGAGGAGCCCTGAAGGTCTGTAAATCATCTGTTTGGGTAGCTGTGCTGGGAGCCGCAGCATTCCCATCAGGCAGATGTGGAATAGTGAGGTCTAGTGGAAGGAGCCCAGAAGAAAGCTTGTGGGGAGGTGAGGAGGGAGCAGAGGTGATTTTTGACCCCCATAAGGCAGCAGAGCACAGTGCCACGGGGTTTCCTGTGACCCAGGCTCAGCTGCAAGGAGGAATGGGCTGTTCTACTGGACAACGAGCTGTTGTATTTAAAGCAGGGATGTTTTGAAAAAGCAAAACTATATTTCAAACAGTTCTGGGTAGCAGTGAAGAAGAGACACTCTCGTGCACCTACCTGTACTCTATGTACTCATCCATCATCCACTGGCATACCCGTATGCAAACACAGCACGTGTGTCTTCCATAAAATCACAGGCACACACATCTCTGGACACACGTGCACGGATTGGAGCCTTTGCACATTTGTGTTTATTGGATGGGCTTAATAGAGGGGCAAAGTTCCCTTTGCTTTCCACTTCCTGACATTTCAGGGAGAAAAATGTCCTGCTGTAGCCTCAGGAAAATAACCGAACGAATAACTTAAAGAGGAAAAAAAAAATATTATCCAGGATTGCTCCAGTTAAGGAATTAGCCTGCCCAGCCTCTGCAATAAAGCTTCTCTCCCTCTCTCCCTGTCAGTCCTGTGGCACCCTCCCTGCTCTGCGTTTTAATTCTAGTCTCTAATCTCAGCCGCTCCTGTGATAAATTAATTGTAATGATAGAGGCCCCAGTTACGAGGTCTGCACCGTTTGCTTGTAATCTGAGCGACAGGTTTAGGGCCTGCTTTATTTAAGATGCGAGGGTAATTACATGGGAGTTAGCATATGCAGGCAGGGAGATATGATTCATTCTCCCAGCGACGGCCATGACACAGCTGTTTGTCGGATAAAATAGAGGAACCGTGTTGTTACAAAATGTTCCCCTTATTATACCTCATTAAAAACAAGGCTGCGATAAGTCAGACCTGGCAATGAATAAAATGTATTGCCCCCTGTAAAAGCTGATAGGAGAGAAAGAGGGTCTTCCAAGCAGCCTCAGGTCATTTATTTATTTTTTGTTCTCTTTCACGCTCCCTCTTCTTTCTTTCACTCTGCTTTTCTGCCCGGCACTGGCTGCTGGAGAAAAGAAAAGGAATGTTTTCTCTTGCTTTCTCTTCTTTCTTTTCTTCTTTCTTCCTTTCTCTGAACCTGCTTGTGCCCTCCCCTTCTGGGAGCAATCGCAGATAAGGCAGAGTCAGGCCAACGGCAATTAGCAAAGCCTTTTGCAGGGAACAAAAGAAGAGATTTGTTCCCATCGGCCTAACACGAGTTGTGCCTCTTCACCTTGCCTGAATGCAACAGGCTGCGAGAGATGGGAAGCTCCCTCTCCAGCCCAGAGGGCCGGGAACCTTCCCAGGCAGGTTATCTAAAAAAAATTAATAAAAAAAAAAAAAATATTTAAAATAATCTGAAAGCGTTCCTTTCAGGAGAGAAAAAAATATTTTTCTTTCCCTTTCCTTTTAAATAACCCGAGAAGCGTAAGGTGATTCTCTCCCCTTTTTCATCTGCAGGAAAACAGGGAAAGTTTAAACAATAAAAGCCAAAAGTGGGGGAGAAGGCCACAAATGACTTCTGAGAGCCCCATCAGGGTGAGATGTGTAGAAAGGGTCTCTCAGAACTGGCGTGCCGGAGCAGATGCATAAATCCGTCTCCTCTGAGAGCGCTCGGGCGCGGGAGTTCAAAGGATGGCTTTCACTCTTTCACCAGCGGTTTTTTCTTTGCACATACTTTAAGCTGTCAGACTTTGTGGGTTGCAGGCATTCCTGCTTATTTATTTATTATTTTGGCACCCTAAGGATACAGCAATGACTTTGGGTTTAATTTTTTTTTTCCTTTTTTTTTTTTTTTTTAATTCCAGGGAAGATTCCAGAGTAGTTTTAAAGTAGTGGGAGCAGTAAGAGGTCTTGCCCGCTCTGGAGGGCTGTCGTTTTGGGTGAGAGGCAGCAACCAACTTGAGCAAAGCTCAAGGCGGGCAGCTGTGGCCTTTTGGAGCTGTTTGTATGGGCTGCATTAAACCAAATGACGTGTGTCTTGGTTTTTCTAACAGGTTTTTTTTGTTGTTTGTTTTTTTTTTTTTTTTGGAGGTCTGATCAATACGTTCAGCTGCCTCTTCTCAGACCATTTGCTTCTCTCTTGCGTATGTTGCTCTTTTCTTCCCACAATAGCTGAGATGAATGAATAAGGCTGATTGATAGATTGGCTGGTTTATTTTTAACTTAGGCTATTGAGGGTGATTTATAAAAGCATCATAATTTCTCTCTGGATGGATATTTAAGTTAAAAACATTGTAACATTTGACTAACGAGACATTGAGCCACGTTAGATTTAAAAATAGGATTTAATATCGTAGAAATAACTTTTTGAAGTACCAGGCACAGCAAATTAGTCCCTTTTTAGGTTTGTTCCCTTGGTAATAGGTCCTACTTGTAAAAATGCATATCTGGTTTGCATCCAAAACACCAGATTTTCAGAAGGGTAGGTTGTTGCTGGCCAGGGTTATTGGCCTCCACACTGTACCCAGGTCCTGTGCTGCCACATGGCTGGTGGTGGATGCTAGTGGTGGGCTCAGGAGTGACAGTGGCAGCAGAAGGCATCGCAGTACCATGGGCTACCATCATCCTGTTAAACCAATTAGGGACTTAGAGCTGGTGTCCTGGGCAAAGAAGATCAGATCCCAGGGTGTAACCTGTGTTGATGTCCCATTGCTGCTCATGGCTTCTCTCATAACAGGCAGAAGAGGCACGGGTACTGCCAGGTCTCACCTCTGTCTCGTGGTGCTATTTTAGTGGAAAAAGTGATTTCTGGGTTAGGAGTAGTATCAGCTCATGGCAGTAATGGTAGTAGTGGTAGTGGTGTGGACTTGCTGGGCTTCACAAGCTCATTTTAACTGTGGGGAAATCAGTGCTGTGCACTTGCGAAGAGCCTGTCCTTGCTCCAAGGACATGGGATGTCAGGATAAGGTCAAGGCCTCTCAAAACGAAATGTCCCTGGCAGACGTGCCCTCATGCAAGAGTCTACAGCACCGTATGGGTGGCCACGGTGCTACAAGTTTCAGGATGAGTCTAGCACATTTTGAAGGCTGATGTTGGAAGGTTGGGGAGAGGTCAAGTGCAGTATAAGCAGCCCATGGACAGTTTTTTCCTAATCTCTGGGTTAATCGCACTTTCCTAGACCAGCTCGCTTGTCCCCTCACCTCCTCTTCCCACTTCTGTATTGATCCCCTGCACCAGTTCTCCTTTCTGAGTAGACCTCGTTTACAGAGATGTAATGAAGTGTCTTATTTCCAAATAAAATCCAAAACAAGCAGGAGTAATGGTTCGCAGATTCAACCACTCCCACACTGGTAATTTACTAAAATTAAAACTTAATTAAGACAGGCTCATTCGAAGGTTTTGCATAATTTAGTAGTCTGTCTTGGATAGCCAAGGAGCTGTACAGGCAGGCAGCTGAGTCAGGAGCTGGGTCTCTCATCGACTCTGGAGTTGGAGCTATTACTTGGCACTTTGTACATCTACATCTTTTCACTTGTAAGATCTCAGAGCAGCTTAAGAGAGTGAGCTGGAATCACTGTCTCCCTCCTGCTGATGGGGAAAGGGAGGTTCTGATAAAAGCATCAACTGTCCAGGCTGGTGCTGTGACTAGTAGTAGAGGAGAACCTAATGTCTGCACTCCCTCGTCCCTGTTTATGCATCACATCATCCGTTCTCAAGGTTTTTTAATATGGATTATCACACAGTAGCAGCGTGTGAACTAGGACATGTGTCTGCTGAGGGATGAAACTTGCAGTTTAAGGTCATGTCTTGGGGGAGCATGTCACCTTCGAGCACAGGACCACTTAGTGTCACTTAGGGATGACAGCTTGGGAGTGTTTGCAGCCAGGTCCTGGTGATGGCACCCATATGGACTTGCTGCTACGGTTTAGGGCTCTTTTGAAGGAGAGAATGGAGCAGGGAGAAGAGCTGCTTCCAAAAATCTTAGTCTAGGGTGGGAAGACAGACAGCAGGAGCTGTACTGAAGAGAAGATGGAAAGGCTCGTGGTGTTGTAATGGAGCAGCAGCAGAGATGCTGGGCATCATGTAGGAGCAAGGACTGAATTGATGGGCTGTTGTCTGTGTCAGGCTCTACCATCTCCCCTTCCCAAAACATGCCCTGTGAGAGCCTGCTGTTGGACTGGGACAAAACCTTTGTACCCATAGTTACTTGGTCTTTTTTCTTTATTCTTTAAAGAGAAGGGACAAATTTTGTCACTGTATCCTCTGAGAAAGCTTTGGAGAGACTTGGTGGTGGAAATGCCAAGCCCTCTTTCTGCTCCTGTGAAATGGCATTGGTAGAAGCAGCACTATGGGAGGTTATCCCAGAAAAGCTGGTGGGTAATGTCTGAAAAACATGGCTTGGTGCAGTTTTGTCCTTCTACTGGGTGCAGGCACCCTGCTGCATCAGACACACTAAGAAGCCCTGCATTACAGTTCGGGCACTGGAACTATCTATGTCAGTTGTCCTTCATGGGGACAGCTGATGGGGACTGCCTAGGTGGGTCAGCACCATGAGGCTTTGAAGCCCAACAGGGCTGTAGTAGTAGTAGTTGTTGCCACTCTACAAGCTTTGAGAGATGCTGCCTTGGCTGTGAGGGATGGATGAGCTAGTGGAGTTAGCTTCCTACACAACCAGGCATGAGCGGGGTTTACAGAGAGGACATCTCTGTGAGGGGAATGCAGAACTAGGGAGTGAAACAGCAGCCGTTTCACTGAAGATGTCTCACCTCAAAGGGAGAACCCTGGAAGGTCTCCCTCAAAGGGAAGGGAGCTGCAGGACCCAATGCCTGGACCATCAGCACCGAACAGGACACCCAGCAGTGGTAGGGAGGGGAGGGACATCAGCTAGTTGTGAGGTTAAGGATCACCCAGAAGATGCTGGCTCAAGAGGAGGGGAGGACAGCAACAAAAGCTGGGGGGGGTGGGTGGTGTATTAAAACCAAAGGCCAGCCCTCCCCTCCCCCTCCCCCTCACCCCATAGAAATCCACGGGGGGCTGGAGAGGCAGGTGAGTAAATCACGCCGCCCGGCTCCATCACCGCCGGGCTCTTCTTTGTGCCCCGCACAAAGGCCGGGAGTGTTTTATTTTTGGTGCGTGCGGGTGTGTTGTGGCGCTCGGGGCCCCCCCCGGCCCAGAGCGAGCAGCGGCCGGGAAGCGGGGAGCAGGGCCCCCACAGGGCTGGGTGCCCCTTGTCGCTGGCCCGAACCCGCCCCGGCCAGACAATGCGGGGGGTGGGCTGGGGGAGGCTTTTGTCTCCCTGTTTTATACACTCTCTTTTCAAGGTGGGGAGGAGGGAAAGGAGCTGAAAAAGTTTTTGAATTTCAATCAGGTTTGGCTTTGAAAGCCTTTGGCTTTTGTTGCGGGGAGAGGAGGGGAGGTTTACATTTCAGCTGAGCCTGGTGGATGGGCACTGGGGAGGCGAGGGGGCTGGGGGGCAGTCACTTTAATGACATCAGTTTGGCTTTGGGGCTAGGCATCCAAAAAAAACCAACTGTCATCCCAGAGCCTGCTTATTTGGCAGACACATGGAGAGAGTGTCGCGGGGGGACGATGGGACAGTGTGGGGGCTGCTTTCTCAGTAGCTCCAAGACGGGCATGTCCATCTGAAGCGCCGGGTGTGAGACACAAGGCTGCCTGAATGGCTTGTCCCCGCGAAGCACCAGCCACCCCCCACCCCCCCCCACCAGCTTGTCCCCCCCACCTCGGTGGCAGCTTTGACTTGCGTAAGCTAGTGAAGAATGGACCCACCCATGCCTAGAAATCCGCCTCCTCCCTCCCTTCCCACCCCTTCTCCCCTTTTCTGAGAGGTGTAATGGAGCAGATCTTACAGGGAGCAGCTGCCTCTGCCCCCGTGCCTGCCCGCCTGCCCTGCGCCCCGCTTTATAACCTCAGGGCGAAGGGGGGGCATAGGGTGCCTGCTGCCCCCTGAGAGGGAGGGCTGGGGTCGGCTCTTCCCACCGCAGTGCAGGCTTTGGGAAGGCTTGTTCGGCCGGATGCTGCAGCACCCCTCTATTGGGTGCCAGTCTCCCAGGACCACGACGGGGTGAAGGCAACACACTGAGACCTCCGTGAGCTGGTTCACCTCCATCTTCACACCACTCACCCCTTCCCAGCACAGAGGCAATGGCATTCCCCGCTCTGCATGGCCAACCTTAGCTGGGGTCAGCTCAGGGAGAGAGGACATCACTCATTCCAGCTCGTCATCTTCTCCAGTAATGTGTCCTTCTCACTCGTGGCAATGCTGCATCGCTCTTGTCCCCCGTCTGCCCGCTGGTAGGGAGGACCTGTACCAGCTTCCGTGGTTGTATCAGATGGTGCAGATGGCCCTTCCTCTTTTGTGTGTGTGGCCCCGTTTGACTCTCCCATTCAGCTGCAGAAAAGCTTATTTTCTTTTGTTTTGAGTAGCCTTAAGAAAAACACAAACCTGCACTTCCAAGAGCAGATCTCAGGTTTTCTAAAACTGGCCGTTTAGATGCACACCTCTGATATTAGAAATCAAACACTGCCCTCTTCTCCTGGTCGCTGCAGTTCTTTGTGGCACAAACTTGGAGTAAAAAATGTAGAAAAGCTCATGGAAAGAGAAGAAATATGTTTTCACATTAATATTTTCCATTTTGAGGCAAATCCTGTATTCTAGATCATATGTGACAATTCTCAAGTCATAGAAAGAGTGGGACATTCCAGGTTTAAAGAAAATAAAATAGCAACCTTTGGGTTTTGATCAGAACCATTTTATGTCCCAGAGGTGTGTATGCTGCTGGACCAGCGTGCCCTGGGCAGTGAAACAAGTTCTTCCTCTTGTGTAGAGCAAGGTGATGAGACAGTGTCTGGAGCAGGTCTTAGCCCTTACGGGTGGAGTTGTCTCCTATTCTACAAATATAAAGAACCCATTTCTGTTCCTCAAAAGTCAGAAGTGGCTATCCCAAGGGCAACACCTTTTCCCAAGCCTTATTTCAATATAATTTAGGAGGAATTACGACAATTACGACAAATGAGTTTCATTTCATCCTGAATTTTTCTTCTAAAGTTGAGTCTATTATCAAATATGGGCAGCCAAATGAAAGCCCAGCAGAGAAGAGCCCAGGAGAGCTCACCAACAACCTGCCAGCAGCTGTGCCAGGCAGCACACAGGGCAAGGTGTGCTTCTCATTTTGCATGTTGTCTTTGTACATTTCTAAGAATACTTTAGCTTCCCTCCTGAGAAGTACCTACTAGGTAAAAACACAAAATATAAATCCTGTTTCTTAAGGTAGTCTTGCCATATGCCCTTTCTACCTGGCGTGGATTTTTCTTTCAAACAGTATTAAAATTGATATTGATTGCCTTTAGAGATATATAGAGCAGTTTCTCAGAGTCAGTGGGATGCTTGGTGCAGAAGGACATGATCAAATTTTTCCCTCTTTCAGTCTCTGATACAAACACAGCACCTTCAGCTTGTGCCTGGTACGGAGGTGCTCGTGTTCATCCTGTCCCATACAGAACTGTGAGGATCTGGTTTAGAAATCACTCAGAAGAAAGCATTGGTGGACAAGGAAGACTTTCCATGCCTTTCAGGAACTTCACTGTAACCCAAGGGCAAGCCTGCAAAGAAAGCAGTCTCTACTCCTACCGTTGGGCAGGCATTGTCAGCAGCTGCAGGTTCTTTGTATTGCTCATCATCAGGAGCTTTGGAAATGACACAAGGTTCTGAGGAGCATAGTGTACAGTGTCCTGCTTTCCATCGATTTGTCTGTCACCACCTGTAGAACCACAAGGTGGAGGGTAGGAACTGCTGTACCACTGTGGAGCAAGTCCCCTGGGGTATTGACACAAGACTAGTGGCTCTGGGGGGCGAAGGAGGTGCCTGCACCAGCCCAGGCTGCTCAGGGTGGCCAGGGTGGCAGAGCCAAACCCATTGGCACCCAGAGCATGACCTAGTGCTGCTCAGAAAAGGGAGATTGTCAAGAGATGGAGGGGTTCAAAAGAGCAACAGATTTTGGGGGAAAGCAGCTAGATCTTGAAAACAAAGATGTTGAGGTGTTCATGTATGAAATTAACCAGCAGACTTTGGAGGGCAGATGTTGGCTTCTGGTGGGGCTGTGTGGACATGGTGTCAAGAAGTGGAGGTCAAGGAGGATATATTCCCTTTGTTTGTACATTAACCTGAACCATGGCCGTGGGAACTCCTGCCATGAGCCGCATTTGTGTTCATATTTGATTTTTATCTATTTACCTCTCAATTTAAGAGAGATGGGAGTGGATGTCTCCTTGTAGGGGACTCACTTCTTGGCCTCAGTTGTGTCCTGCGAGCCTGCAGGAGCTCCTGGCTCCAGCAGTGTTATGCTGGGATTTACACCAGCACGGCAGAGGTCAGAATCTGTCCCTGACACCCCTCCTCCTTCTTGCAGGAACCTCTTTGGTTTGTGGTTTGCCCATGAGTCCCTTGCAACTCCGTTTCGCTTTTCTCTTCTTTGAAAAAAACCCTACAATCTAATTTTTCCTCGCTGACTGATCCCAGGGCCTGAGGTGCCACCCCAAAATAAAAATGCATCCTCCCTTCCCCAGGGTGGACGAAGTTGTTTTCCTCTGCCTCCTGCAGTGCAGGTTAAGCCAGTGCCAGCTCCGGTCTCGGGAGATTCCCTGCAACCCCCACTTGCCTCGCTCCGTCGCCGGCAGCTTTTTCATTATTTATTTAATGTCTTGTACCGTAAATAATGGTGACTTTATGGTTATTAGGAACGGGTTAAGGTACATGCGGGCAGCACCAGGCTGCCTTCAAAAGGAACAGGCCCGGCATAAAATGTTGCGATAATTGCTTTACTGCTGAGTGCTTGGTCTTTATTTTGTGTCCGATTTGTCTCTTAAGCCAGCGTAACATTCTCCCCGCTGCAGGAGAATGCAGAGAGCAAATTGAAGGTCTGAGCGTGAACAATGCAACATGGTGCACTGCTGGGTTTTTCTTTTCTTTCCTCTTTCTTCGTTCCTCTCTCGACCTCCCTCCAGTCATCCCTGCTCCCCCTCCCCCTCCAGCCTCCTCTCCCTCTCGGCCGCTCCGGCTCTTCCACCTCTCGGCACCCTGCTTATGGCAGGTGAGATGGGAGGTGGGAAGCCGTCAGGTCCTCTTCAAAACCAAAGAAAAAAAATATAACGGCAGAAAGTACCTTCTTAAACGAAGCCAGGCATGTCCTTCCGCCTGAAATCCTGAGGATGTGTCCCAACCCAAGAATAATGATAGCTTTTCCGTAGTGCTAATGAGACCCATGCACACAGCAGGTAAGGATGCTCCTGGGTGCCCACAGCTGCCCACGCACCACACGTGCCTGAGGAGAAGGCAGCAAGGAGCAGGTCGTGGAAGCAGGTGTGCTTTTAAAACACAGCTCCCAAGGTGCTGGGGCCTGGGAAGTGTTTGTGTCATCCTGCCACACACGATAATTACCTTGTTAGGAGTAATTAAACATGGATTTGTGATCCTTCTAAGGTGGAGCTTCCCTTTCCCTCCTCTTAATCATGAAAAGCAGCTGCAGTTGCAGTGCAGACAATGGGAGCATCCCGGAGCAGGGCAGCCATGGTGGGCACATCCGTCATCCCAGGGTCCTGGTAGTTGACCTGGCTGTTTTCCCACCCGTACGCTCCTCCCCGGCATGAAACCGTCTGAATTGCTTTCTCCTGAGATTTATTTTTGGTGGAGGGGGGTAAGTTGAGTGCCAACCCAGCTCCCGCATGGCACCGCAAATCTGTGCTGAGCTACTCCTGTGAATTTGACAAAGCTGCTCAGTTTTCCTGGACTTTAGTGATCCAGGCTTTGAAATGACAACATTGCCCCCAGTCTGCCTGATTATGAGTCTTTGTTTAATAACTATGCAGAAAGGATTATACCACAGGAACAGAGATGGGTTATGGGGCCTCCTGTCTCTCCTCTGTCCAGAGGCAGTGGCAAAGAAGGTTGCAGTTTCTTATCTAATCTCTGATTGTAGAAAAAACATTGCTTATTGACATGGCCTCATGGCCTCCTCTGGAGTGCCTGGGTCTCCTTCACGCTGGAGAAACCTTCTCTCACTGGAAAGTCAGAAGTTTCCTGGTCGTGCAGTGTGTGGTGGTGTGATGGAATGGGGCAACGGGGAGCTGGCCTGATGCAGAGCAGGTGAACAGCCCTTTCCCCCCACACCTTTCTAGCAGTGTTGGGGCCAAGGCAGTATTTGTTTTACTACAAAGAAACAGAGAAAGGGGGTTTTATTGTAAAGGAGTCTAAAGCCATCTCCTGGATGCTTAGCCAGAAATCTGAGATGTTCAGAATCTCTCTTGTTTTGAGATCAGAACTTTATAGTTTGGCCTTTCTATATTTTACCTACCCGCTGTGGAAAATACGATCAAATATATCCCCCAGATGCATGTCATCTTTGAAAAAGCTTTGGTTTGAATTTTCCTCAGGAGTTACGATTTGGCTCTTACCCCAACAGCTACCTGGCTGAGAAGTTGGCATGTGCAAAAATTCCCTATCTTGCTTTGCCCCCTCTGCTCACCTTAGCTAGAGACAAGGTGCTTACCAGCAATTAAAAATGAGAGAGTTTTATCTTCCCTGGGCCTCTGGAAAATAACTTGATTAGGAGAGTAAATTATTACACAAAAGAAGTTGTTTTTGTTTTTTTTTTTTCCTTGCAAGCATCCAGGAGTTATTTCAATCAGAAAGTGCTAATCATCAATTTAAGCTTAAGAATCAATGGGTTGTAGCCGTGGCAAAAGCCAAATCAATGCTGAAAATCTGACCCATGGATGGGTTTGGTCCCCTTTCTCACACTCCCCACCTGCCTCCCTTCCCCCTGCCCTTGTCCCCTCGAGCAGTGACCGAGTAATTAATAAGGCATAAGGGGAAATATGAATGAATTGGGCTGAGCAAGAGAAGGACGAGAAGGAGGAAGGATTTGCTCTGTGTATCTGAACAGCTTTAATTAGCTGTTTCTTAGTCCCTTTGGTTTGGTTGCTTGTTGGGGTAATCCAGTTAAAGAGGCTGCCTTTCATCTCCCTTAGACTTTTCTCAGCAGAAAGGGAAGGGTGAGCAGCGCCGGAGCACGGGGTGGTGCAGGCGGGTGGGAGCCGAGGCCACCCCAAACCCCAAATGCGATTGTTCCTACAGGGCTGCCGCCTTTAAAAACAACTAAAACAACCCAACTCCGGTGCAGCCCTCCAGCTAGCCACGAAGTCAGCGGTAAAATGGCCAATGAGCTTCTCTGGGCTTAATGTGTCCTGTTTTCTGACCCCGAAACGTTTTCTTTATGAAAGGATCAAGTTGGGAGCATTGTCCCAGCGCCTTGAAAAGAGCTGCACAGAATGCTCTTTTGTGTTAAGTTGCCTTTTTTTTTTTTTTTTTTTTTTTTTTTTGAGCCACTGCCTGCTGTGTTTTTTTCCTCCTCCCCCTCCCTTCTGCACGATGGGGGGAGAGGCTGGGACGGACAGTGATACAGACAGAGACTGTCTTGATGAACCATCTGTGCCACAGTGTAATCCAGTGGAGCTGAAAAATTAAACAGCATTTTCAATTAACTTTCTCTCTCTGGCTCTTTTTTCTTCTTCTTCTTCTTCTTG
>BJBW01002022.1:556373-593951 GCA_004320125.1 Scolopax mira
TCTCTGGGGCAGGACACACTGCCTGACTTAGAGGATGGTTCAGAAAAGCATGTAATTTTGGAATAAATGGGTCCCAGGGGAACTTTTTCTTGCTCAGTTAAAATAGTATGTACTCCTTTAAAAAATGACAATGGCAGGTTTTGTTTACTCTTGCTGATATGACCTAAGACGATTTTGTTATCCTGTTTAAGTGGGTTTTTTCCTCTCAGCGCTTTCTTGCGGCAGGGGTTAACTCAGCATTGTCTATAACTATTGACTTTTTATCAATTGTAAGCTTTTTTTGCCATTCATCTTCACTTCTTCATTTCATTTCCTTTTTCCTTTACCCAAGGAAAGGAGCAGTAGGTGTTATTTTGCTAAAACTACTCCTGTTCTTTTGTCTGTTTTGTACAATTCCTTTGCCACCATTTTTATTTGTCCTCTACCAAAAAAAAAAAAAGGTATTTTCATTCTCTTTGGGAAAAAGGTTGTTCCTGACCTTGGATGGTGTCTGTGGTTCACGTGAACATTCCCGTTTGCTGCAGAGGTGTGGGTGCTGGTGTGGGATGCAGCATCCCTGCTGCTGATGCAGCCAGGTTGTGGTTACCATGGCTCTTTTGGGGAGAATCCTGCCTTTTTCCCATTGATGACTCCTAGCTGTCCTGGGTGCTCACTTGGGACCTCCTCAAAGGTATTTAGAAAGCCCAAAAAACTTGCTGGCCAGTCGTGGAGCTGAGACACTGAGGCAATTCCCATGGAGAAGAGAGTATTTGCCTCTGCAGGAGGCTCCCCGCGTGGGGTGTGTTAAGTCATGGCCGTCTGAACACAGTCTTTAATTCTGGAACTGTTTCCAGGGATTTCCCTGATACTGAAGCAAGGTTTTGCTCATCTGTAATCCTCATGGCCACCCTACGGCCTCTCTGAGAAACATTACCAGTGTTTTGCCCCCCAGTCCTCTGGCTTAGCAGTTGCAATAATCCTCATACTATTTTGCTCTTATAAACTCCTTTTACAGCTGTAGGACTCCCAGTGCTTCACAAGGGAGATGAACCTCGTTAGTACTTTATTTTGAAGCAGAAATGAAGCGTGAGGAAGCAAAGGGATTCGCCAAAGGTACCAAGCAACAATGTCTAATGACTGAGTCTGGTCCATGAGCTGGAAATCCAGATTGCTCCCTGTTTCTGGTGGAGCTGAGCTGCTGGTGCCGAGGTGGATCTCCAGCCCTGTTATTCCCACATCATTTCGCTTGTGTCTCCCCTGGGACTGGGGACTGGAATTCTAATAACCCAACTGCTGTGCACACCCAGGCAGAGGCACCCAGGCCCTCGCTCCTCCAGCTCATCTCTAGCCTCCTTCCTGAAGCAGTACAGCAACCTTCCTGAGCCCTCCCAGCTCCACACCCTCCTCCTCCTCCTCAGCCTTCCTCCTCAGTAAGTTCTCTTCTCCCACACTTGCAGCACAGAAGCAGCAACTTTTCCCCAACAGTGACCCCAGGGCAAGACCCAGGGGGATGGCCCCATGCCTGATTACCTTCACAGTGCTCGTAGTTGGGGCATGGAGCTGGTAGAGGGGTGGGTGCAGAGTCTGGACCCAGGCTGTGTCCTTGACTGCTGAACACTCCAGATCTCCATCCATAGCCGTGTCGGTGGGAGGCTGGAGAGGGAGGACTTTTGCTTCCCCTCAGAGCAATTCCAGGCTGTCCCTGGATGCAGGTTGCTCTGTCTCACTCTGCAGAGGCTGGGACAAGGGGACAGTGGGCGACAGCAAAGCCATAGCTTCACTGCAGCCATTGCATCTCAATTTCAGACCCGTTTCACACAGCTGGGTAAGACAATGGCAAAGCAAAAAAAAAAAAAAAAAAAAAAAAAAAAGAAAGAAAAAATGCTCCACCCCTCCCCCAAGCCAGTGTCCCCAGTTCACTGACTTCTGCAGCCAGGCGGGGAGGTCACTGGGACGTGCAGGTCCCTCCAAGGCCTTCGCTGCAGCTCAAGCTGGCCACTTCTCAGGCTAGCAGACGAGCAGGGAGAGTTGCCGCTTGCAGCAGCGTCCCGGTGCCTGCTTGCCCTGCGTTGGCCATGCCCCCTCGCAGGGCTCCCTCCCCTGCAGCCCCCAGCTCCCGGGGGGGACGGCAGCCTCCCAGTTACCAGGGGCTGCTGCTGGCATGACAGGGGAGAAGAATACTCAGCAAATTGCTTTGCTGCACATCTTAAAGCGGCCCTTGATTTGATTTAAACAAAAACAAAAGGGGGCTTGGTGGAAAGCGGGGCGATTGGCGGGCGCAGGCCCTCTCCTGTGTCTGGCACACACAGGCTCGCATAAGTGACAGCTCAGTGGGCCGCTGTTGAGCGCTTTCATTGCACCGGACCAGCCTTTCGCTGGGGAAAGCCAAAGTGTCTGTCACTGCGTGTCCCTCCCCCGCCCCCCCCCCCCCCCCCCCCCCCCCCCCCCCCCCCTCCTTTTCTTTTGCTGTTCCCTTTCTTTCCCTCCCTCTCTCTGCGGAGGAATGGGCGAGACCTTTGCATTCAAAGGGAGGATGGCTCTGTGAGGTCTCACTGAGGGTGGAAATCGCTTTAGCAGAGATGATGTTTCTTTGTTTAGGGGCAAATTGTGCCCCTTCTCTGCTGCTCCAGAGTTGCCAGATGCTGTCATCTGCAGGGGGTCCCCAGAGAGGGGTGCAGGAGCCACGAGGGGAGAGGAAGGATCTGGGAGGGGAGCTGCTGGTTTTAGCACTTTTCAATAGGGGGCAGGGATACAAGGGGAAAGAGAAAAAGGTTTGGAAAATTTGTAGTCAGTGTCTGGGGAACTTCATGTGAGCAAGGGTGCGGGGAAGAAGTGCAGCTGGGTGGGAAGGATGTGTGCCCCTTCCTCACATCTTGGGGCCGTGGGCTCCATGTGGTTGCTGAGCAGTGGCTCTCCCTGGATGCTTTGGTCTGAGTTTCTGCTGTTACTTGATACTGCATCAGGTTCCCACACTGCTCCCACTTCCAGTCTTGACCAAACCGGAGCCCTAGGACCGAATTAACTGGCACCAAGGGAGATGGCTTGGGTGTTACATTTCAATGTCTATAGTCATTCATTTTATTGGAGCTGTTCTGACCATATCTAGCTCTCATAGCAAGCTGGGGTAGATCTACCCCTTGGCTTTTACATGAACCTCACACAACGTGCAAAGTAGTGGGATGAGGAAAAAGCGGTGCACAGCATCAAGGAAGACACAAGGTGCTTGGACATGTGGTGGTGGGTGCGATGGGGCAGAGCCTCGTGCTGCTCTCCCTGGAACCAGCACCCACTGCACTTTGTGCCTGAGCACTGCACACACTGCAGAGAACTGTAGACACTGCACTCCTGTTCCCAGCATCCCAGGGGGACATAGGATTCAAGACCACCAGCAGAGCTTTTGAGGATATGCTAGTAGCCCTCTTCTGATATATAAGCGCATGCTCCTGGCTAGCTGTGGCCAAGTGTGTATGTGTTTGGGATGACAAATTCTCCTGAGCCCCTGGACCAGGGCTGCTCTTACTTTGACAAATGCCTGTCCCTCATTATCTTTTGTCACTTGTCTGACACCCTTGCTGAGCTCCACTTCCCCAGATGTATTCATTGGTGGGTCTTATGGGCTCTTGTTCCTGAGGTCTCAGAACATGGTCATCTCGGTCCTTCCTGGGCATGATCCTTGACAGCAGCAGATGTCAGGTCCATGTGTGTCCAAGGACACTCTCATATCACTTCCAGGCTTGATGCCTGCACTTCGGGTGAAGAGTCTGGTTGGTATTTGGAAGCAGACAGGGTGGTTGCTTTAGCAGCAGCTCACTGTAGATCCTGGCAGGAGGAGTGTGGTGTGGAACATGGATTTTGGCGCATGTGCTGCTTCCAACAGTCATTTTCTGTGCTTCTCTAGTCCCAGGCTTACCACAGTTCTGCTTTGGCAGAGGGGAAGGGAAGGAAATATCTCCCCAGTGAGGGACAAGAAGAGTGACTTGTGTGGGTGATCCCACAGAGTCTTCCTGCCAGCCCCGGTTTCATACGCCTTGGCTGTGCTGAACAATTTTGGTCCTTTTGGCAACCTCACAGTTAAAAACTTTACCAGTTTCTTTCTCTCTCTTTTTCCCTTCCTTCCTTTTCAGAGTTGACAGGGGCAAAATAAAGGCTTTATTTTTTTTTAAACAATTTTGTTCCTTCTGGGAGTGATGGAGCGAGAGTGAGTGAAGATTATAGCTCTGTGTGCCGAAGACCTTCATAATGGGGGGAGAAGCAGTGACATAATGGGAACCTAATGGCAGTAATTGGCCCTGGTTTTGACAGGGCCTATATCACGGCTCAGGAAAAAAAGAGATGTTTAAAGTAAAAATTTACACAAAATTATACGGTTTGGGGGGTGAAAACGGCTGTTTGGTTTTTATCTCTCTTTTTTTCCCATTCCTCTGGGGACATTGCCTCGCACTGTGTTTGTGTCTGTGTGTGTTTTCATGTCCATCACTTAATCAAAGTCAGAATGCGGGTCCCTGAACAAGAGAGCCCTCTGCGCAGCACCCGGGATTTTAAAGCTCTGGGTCAGATGCTGAAACCCGGCGCTGCTCAAGTCTCCTTCAGGAGAAGTGGGACGTGGGGACCCCACAGAGATTTCTCCAAGGCTCATCTGTGCCAAGTGTGAACTCGATGTGAACTGGTGGCACAGGAAGGCGAGGATCACAGTGGGGTGCAGTAGCTGGATCAGCAGAGAGGGGCCATGGGCAGAGGTATCTGTTTCTCCTTGCTGTCCACAGTATAGAGTGAGATCCCTCTGCCTTTCTCCATCTCCCCTTGTAGGGGCTGTAAGAGGCTGTGCACGCAGGGGGCAGTGACAGGGAGGCACGTCCAGCAAGCCAGGGCAGGGGTGGCACTGTGTCTGCAGGCTGCACTGCTGTCCCCTTGGCCCTCAGCACACTGCCTTTCCTTTAGGGCTTGCTCTGATATTCAGAGAACAGAGGTCCACAACCATTGTCGGACCCTATGAATTCCCTTCCTTGAACATAGCCACAGCTCCCCCAGCCTTAGTCAACTCCTTGATCATCTCCCAGGATCTCTTCCTGTTGCACTCCAGACCATCTCTGCAGTCCCAGGGGACAACATCATTTCTTCAACACAGCCATGTCAGCACCAGCCAGAATACAACACTAGTTTGAGCTCCGGTTCCTGTGCAGGCCTGGACCACACTGCACGTTTTGTGTTGCCATATCACAGTGCAAGGTGAGGTCTAACTTTATGTCCCCTACCATTGCTGAGGTCTTCCCTGCTGCTGCAGCTTCTCTTGTATGTTTCCTTGCTCAATATGTATCAGTCAGCTTGTTTTCCCTTGGAATAGCAGTGTCTGCTAATGAAAGCCTGTATATGCAGCATTGCCCTTAGCCAGAAAGTGGCCACAGGCTTGGAGGTGTGACACACTTGGAAGTGTGGCACCACGAGCATCTGTGTGTGTCTGCATCATTTTATAAACACTGCTTGGCATAGGGTCTCAAAGTTATACAAGACCCTGCAGAAGCCCTTAAAAAGTTAGGGCTTATTGTGATGTGAGCGTGCTTGTCATGCACATGGTTGTGGCAGCCCAGTGACAAATTGCATCACTGCAGTTTGGATCACAAAGCAATTCTAGAATACGTTAGATGTTTCTAGAGTGGATTGAGTTACAAATTCCCCTGCTTTCAAGCTGGATTTGGCACAAAGGGCTGTTGGTCTTATGGATAAAAAGGTGTTGAATTGGGATGTGTGTCTGTGTGTTTGTTGGTTGAAAAGGTCCCGATTCTTTCACTCTCCTGACTCTAGGACCTTTAAGTGTGTTTAGTAAATAATCTCAAGGCTTGCCATGCCCATCACCCAGTAGAAGTTGGGCAATACTCTTCATGGTCTGACCCCAAGGGGGCAGCTTGGATGCACAGCACGTACATTTATCTCATGGGAATGGCCAAAGGGGCTTGTACAGCTGTCTTCCCCCCCATTCTGACCAGAACAAAACCAGTAGATATGTGGTAGTGCAGTTTGAAAGAGACAAGGAGCTTAAAGCAGGATCTCTCAGTGAAAATGCCCAAGGGCTGTTGTTACACCTCTGTGTTAAGGGATCGATAGTCATTTGGACCAGATTGAGCAGAGAAGTGACTAATCTCAGAATCTCAGAAAATGCCATTCCTTGTGCATCTGGGTTGGAAGTGTTGTGCCGTGGTTTGGGAGGGTGACCTGGGCTCACTCACTGGACACTTTTTGAGCCTGCAGACCCTGGAGGGTCCAGTCTAGTGTGATGGTTTAGGAAAAAATAAGCACATCTCTCCTCTAAGCTACAAGCAGTTGTCAGCCTAGGCAGATGAGAGTCACAACACAGAATCTGTGCTTGTCCACCAAGCCCACATGGATCACCTACTGCTGTAGTCTGCCTGGAGAGGGCCTTTCCTTGGCCTAGCTTCTGCAGCTGTCTCAGCCCCTCACATCTCCCGGGGGGGACAGAAAATATGCTTAACTCCAGTTTAGAGATTGGAATGCAAAATCCCAACGCCTATGCCGCTGGCTGGCGGTGGGGAAGGGAAGTCCTTTTAACACTAGAGGCTGAGCATAGCCATAACTCTTCCCTGCGCTTGCTTTGCTTTACTCTGGGGTGCCTCTCTGCCCACCCCACAGTCGAGCTCGTGTGTGTGTGGGTGTGAGCACGTGTGCTTGTGCGCATGCACCTGACTGACCTTAAACAAGTGTGTAAAAGTCGTTTGCCTTTCTGGCTCAAAGGCAGCAGAGCTGTTGGGGACCTTGGGGGCAAGGGGAAGGCAACATCTGTTCGAAACCAAACAGTGCCTCCTGCTAAATGGCCTAGAAAGCTCCTGCGAGCGGGGTCCTGGGTGGAGACTCCAACGCTGGGAATGTTTTGTCTGGAGGAGCTGGGATCGGAGGTGGGTGTCCGTGGGGGCTCCCACATCCTGAGAATGAGCCACATCTGGGGAAGTCGTTTGGCTGGTGCTGATGATTCCCCAAGTGCTCTTGGCTTTAATGACTCGTGATGCCGCAAGAAGTGGCCCTGTAATGGCCATTCCATGCTTGGCCAAGGGGCACGTGCTCTGCCCCCGCACCGCTGTGTTTTCTCATTCCCACAGGGGACCAGCACCTTCCGCTCTCCAACTGCCCCAGGCAGGGCCACCTGGAGACCCCAGCACCTTCAGGAAGGGTCTGGGGGATTTGCAGGTTGCAGTAAGATGTGCTTCTGGTGGCCATCCAGGCGTTTGTTCTGGCTCTGCTGTACCCATCACCACTACTGGGCCAGCGTGAATACTCCCTGCAGGAGGTGGGTTCGGAGGTGCTGGCTAAGCTGGGCTGTGGATGTAGACCCAGGAGCGTAAATCTGAGCAGGGAACTACAGTTTGTAATGGGAGGGAGAAGGAGAGCACCCTGACCCTGGCTGTTTCACTGCCTGGGAGCTGGGCTTTCAGGGAGGATCTTATGTTGCATTATCTGTAGCAATGGTGGCCCAGCCCCAGGATACCAGCACCAGTCTTGCCTGTTGGAACTTGTGTGGGACAAAGCACCCTCAAGCAAACTCACAACTCTTCTTACTATGCCACTGTGATGGCATTTCTCTGCCAGACTGCCACAAAACTCCATTTAGAAAGGTCCCTACTTTGGACCTTGCACCCTTCACAGAGCTTGTAGAGACCCAGGCCATTCTGTCAGACCAATATCTGGCCAGGCCTGCCCCTTTGGCTGTTCTCAGCTCTGTTCAGAAGGGTGAATTGCCATGACACTTGTCCTGCTGGGAAGGAAACTAGTGATCTGTTTAATCCAGCACCTTCCCTGCAACGGTGAGTGGAGTCAGTACTCCAGCAAGAGTTTACATACCCTGCAGGTGGCAGTTTGAGGTTAATTCTCCTCCATCCCTTGTCCCACTCACTAAAAGACTTTAGTTTAAATCCCCTGGCTACATGGCAAATCCTTGACTGATTCCTTGAGTGAATGTTGCCTCCCGCTGACTTGGTGGTGTCTGGTAACCATGGTTGTCATGTGGCTTTTCTACTGTCCAAGTACCATCATTAATCCTCCATGGGAGGGTTTTGGTGGGTCTCAACCTAGTTTCTGGTGGCATGTGTACATAGTTGCAGGGACTCTGCTTTCTCTCCTGTTATCAGCCTTGGCACAAGAACTGAAGCACAAGAGGGGCCAAGGAGAATGGAGCTGGCACCATGCAAAGCAGGCATCCTGGCTCTCCTGCAGCCTCTGAGACTGCTGCTGACCCACCAGGTATGTGGGGCTGGCAGTGGGCTGACCCTGCCCCTCTGCTTCAGTCTCTCTTAAGCCCAGATAGCAGAGTACCACATCTGAGTACCCAAAAGTCATTTAGTGGGCAGGCAAAATAATGTTCTCCAGGCTCCAGGCTGTGGTGAAGAGGGATAGAGAGACAGGATCATTGCCTGATGGGTCCTCTGGGGCCTCCATGGATGTTCTCCTTGGTTTGAGGGTCTGCTGCAGCCTGCTTCCACCTTTGCTGTCTTGCCAGTGTCCAGATCTGACTGCTTCTGGAAGACAGACCTGACACTGTTGATCATCTCCTTCTTCCTCCCCTCCTGCCCTGGTTTGGTTCCCCTTCCTTTGGTGGGTTCTCTTGATGCTCTCCTGCTTTTCACACCAAACCGAATGCAAAGCCCATGACAGCAACAGCAATGAGATTCACGTATGGATTTGGGCCTCTCACAGGGCCTGGCTCCTGCTCAGCTCCGGGTCACGGCATCTGGTACCCCATCCTGGCAGGAGCCTGTCCGCCGAGCCGGTGGGGAGCAGGGAATTCCCTCCCCCTGCCCGCCTTGCCCAGCGAGCGCTCATAAAGCCACAGGTGTGGGATGTTTGTTATTTAGTCTACAGCCTGGTATGTGACAGTTTCTTTTCTACTCGGAGTGGTTTCAGATAATTAGTACATTACGATTCCCCCACCTTGAGTGGGGGAGAGAGGAGGGGGCAGCCCACCCTCAGACTACTTGTAATTTCACATCCTGTGTTTTATGGACCCGAACTGTTCGGGGCGGGGAGTGGGATGGGGGGGAGGATCAGAAAGCAAACAGCGAGTCCTTCCCCCACCTTCACCATCAACCAAACCCTGGGGTTGTTAGGGTGGCCAAATGTTATTTTGCAGAGTTGCAACCAACTTAATTCAGAGATGTTTGGTTGCTTTTTTTCCCCCCCTCTTTTCTTTTTTTTTTTTTTTCCCTTTTAAGTCTTGAATGCCTTAAAAAGGGAAGAATGAAAAACAAGATGCTCTTTTTCCCGGCCTGTCCATGCTCCCCTCTCTCCCTTTTTATTACACGCTTATCGCTTCTTTCCCTCCTGCTTTTGAAATTGATTTCCTTTCCTTTCTCCCCTATTCAGGGCCTAAACGCTGAATGTTCGATATTTCATTTGAGGCCGCTAATCGCATTACCACCCTTGACGTTTTACAGATATCATATTATGGGCGCAAATTTGGCAAATTATTAGCGTTGTAATGTATAGCTTGTCAAAGGTATTTAAGACACTAAGAGCCCTGGGCTTATCGGGGTTAGCAGAGAGCTCTCGTTGAGCTTTTGAAATGCAGAGAGCCGGTTATAAAACACACTGTGACTCTCTTTTCAGCTTGTAAAAAAAGAGAGTGCGAGAGAGAGAGAAAGGAGGGAGAAAAAATATCATCCGTCTATCAGGGGCTTCCAGGGCTGATAACAAGCAAAATTCTTCACTGTGGGTTTCACTGGAAATGTGAGAAGCTTTTAAAACATTTCACAAGCTGTCTGGGAAAGAGGAAAAAATCTTTATTGAAAGGATGTAGCAATCTTTTTACTGAGGTCTATTTATCTCCTGGGAACAAGCTGTAAGTAGGAGTTCCCTTCCCGGTCGCCGGAGGGGTTTGGGGAAGGAGAGCGGTGTCCTCCGCTGCTCCTGCACTGTCCCCTGCAGTGACTCTTCCTGGCCCAGCCTGGGATGCTGGTGGCTGGCAATGGGTCCCAGGAGCCCTCCTTCACCTTGCTCGGCCGGGATGCTCCTTGCTACATCCTGTTAGGTAGCAGGGGCAGGAGGCCAGATGCTGCTGGGAGACAGGGTCCTGGAAAGCCCCTTCCCCAATGCCCCAACGCAGCTCCAGGGCAGGCAGAGCAGGAGAGAGCCAGTGTTGGCGTTTGCTCAGTGTCCCTCTCCCAAAGGGAGGTGTTTCCTCTCCGACCAGTTTATTAAAATGGTTTTAAGTCCTTTTAAAGCCCTGTGGGGGATTTCTGCCTTCCCTCGGTGTGGAGATGTGAGCGTGTGTGTGTTTCCCCCTCTCTTTTCAGACTGAGGGAGGAGGGGGCATGGCAGCGCTGGGTCACATTTTGCTCCCAATATTGTGATGCTAACAAGCTGTGGAGTTCGTCAAGGAGAAGCAGGGCTCTGGCAGGACCGGGGAGGGGGTGACGGGGTTGGCGTGATTCACTCCCCGCTGGCAGCAGAATGGATATCATGCGTCTTATTACAGAGTTAGACAGACAGAGCCCCACCACTGAGAGCTGTCAGTCCTGCCTCCGCTTGACAAAAACAAGCCATAAATAAGCAAATGTTTCACAGCAAGGGGGCTTGTGTGTGTGTGTGTGAAAGAAAAGAGAGAATAGCTGTGTGTGAAATACCCGGGGGGGGGGGGGGGGGGGGGGTGCGGGGGGGGGGGGGGGGGGGGGGGGGGGGAGAGGGGGGGGGGGGGGGGGGGTGGGGGGGGGGGGGGGGGGGGGGGGGGGGGGGGGGCTGCATTTGCAACCCCTGTTTGTAAGGGGGAAAATGGGTGGGATTGTTGCTGCTGGATCTCCACGGAAGAGAACGTGTGTCTTCGTATATCCTTGATTAAGTGTTTGGAAACATAACCTCATGTACACCAGGCAGCACGTATCTGGGTGAGAGCATGCCAGCACGGGGCAATGCGAGCACATTCACGGCAGTTTGTGTTTCCTAGACTGCCTTGGCTGGAGAGATAGCTGGGGGGGGGGGGTGTCCTCTTACAGGGGTATTTTGCTGGGAGGACATAGTGGGATGCTGAGGTTGATAGAAACTTTAAAAGTACCTGTTGCATACATATGTGGGCCTGGCTGCAACACACATGTGCTGGGAAGGTGCAGAGCGGTGGGTTCAGGGAGGTGTCATGCTTTTCTGGGCACAGAGCACCTCCGAGAAGAGCTGAGCGTGGAGATGGATTGGGTGGAGGCAGGCATGGGTGAAGTGCCCATCATACTTAGCAAGTTCTGCCAGCACCTATGATTGCAGGAGGATGCGCGGCCCTCAAGGGCAGGGAGCCTGTCTTGGTTGGGGCAGGAAGGTTCCATGGTCTTGTCATAGCTTTCCTAAGAGAACGTCAGTGAAAAACCCCAAGCCTGTGCCCTGGGAAGGCTGCAGCATCGATATGTCACCCATCCTGCCCAGACTGAAGCTTGGCACATGGTGCCCTTTCTCTGCTGATGGGTGCAGCAGTTTTTCCAGGCAGCCGGGCAGCCCCATCCATCTCCCTTCCATTATGGGTGCTCTGCCATCCACATCCTTCCAGCAGCTTTCAGCCTCATTTTGTGGTATCCCTGGGAGCTTCCAGCAGAGGTGTACAGCCCACGTGCTGAGCACTATTTGATCCTCAGTTTGCTTTTTCTTGTTCAGGGTTCCTGGGTAGCTGAGAATTAATCCACAGACCCTCAGGGGCCACAGGCTGCAAATTACTGTGCTCCGCTACATCTGTCAAAGAGTTTTGTAACTGTCCCCATGCCAGTCAGAAGGCAGGGGATGGTGTCCTCTGACCAGCCAGTTAAAGCCATGAACCACCTGATTTTCATGATTTTCACTGCAACACAGAGCTGCTCAGCACCTCTGTGCCATGCAGCAAGTTTTGGGACAGTGCTAATGGCTGGAAGAGGAGAAAAGTCAATCTCAGGGCAGGCAGCAGTGCACAGACCTGAGAGGTGCTGGGCACTGTGGTTTGTCAATGCTTGCAGGCTCCAGGAGTGGTGGTAGGGAGGAGGAGATGCAGCAGGATTTGGGAAAGGGTTCTGGGTTGGATTTGGCTCCTCTGAGGAATTTGCCTCATTGCAGGTAATGTGGCAGGCAAGCCCTTTCTGTGTCAAATGGAGCTACTTTTCTATCTTCTATGACTGGCCGTGGTCCTTAGAAGAAGGCAGTAGGAAAAAGGCACTGCCCTGTCCTTGGGTGGTTTCTGCTGTTCAGAGACTAAAGCTTTAAGTCCATCCTTAGAGCTTTGGTCTGGTTTCCTAAATGGACAGAAGTTTGTTTGATTTGAGTGTGGAGCCCTTCCCCTCTCAGCCTCCTAAGGATGCAGTGTTCACCCTCTCTCTCATATGAAATGGCGCATCAGTAAGTGCTACTTAAGAAAACACATGTTCTCCCCCTTGAAAGCAGCCCCCCCACTCCCCCCTCACACCAACACCTTTCTTTATTCGACCCAAACCTCACCAAGGGGAATTTGCAACAACTGCGGTGATAAATCCGCCCGCAGATAATTGGCAAGAAAACAACACTTGTGCAGTATATAACGTTTTATGGTTGTTTCATGTACTTTATTATAATACTAATGAGCAGTTATATATCAGGAGCTAACTGCACGCCGGATTAGCTTGTTAGCATGATATGAAACGGCAGAGCAAATAGTCCAGTCCCTCTCACCCGCACGCCCTCCCCCTACCTCTCATTCCCATTTGCACTGAGTAATTAGTATGCAAATTAGACCCCGGGACCACACAAGTTCTAGTATATTACAAGGGCTTTATTATGCTCTTGTGAGTAGATGATGGAAGCGGCCCATGACAGTGTTTATCTCACTACCTCTCTCTCTTTTTCTCTCTTGCATACATTGGCAGAGAGTAAACACGCACTGAGCTGGGCCCCGTACCATTATGACTCCCTGAAGATGCCACCAGCTTGCCTTTATCCCAACGACCGGAGTTAAGAGCCTCCTCTGGAAACACCATAACAATGATGTTAATAATAATAATAACCCTGATGATGATGGTGATGCTAAGAGCAGCCTTGGCTCTGGCAGTCATGGGGATGATTGCAGGAGCAAGGAGAAGGATCAGTGACTCAGAATCAGCTCCTTGTCACCTGGTCATGCTGTGGAGGAGCAAGGGTTGGCCTCAGTTTCCAGCCCTGCGGGGATATCCTGCTTTCTTGTAGCATGGGATCATGGTGTTTTAACTGCTTTTGGCGCGTGATGCTCAGACCAAAGCATCTTCAAAGTCTTTGGTGATTTCCAAGTTAGCGAGACAGTGATGTCAGATGAAGTTTCCTTTTGGATTCCTTTCCTCTTCTGTTTTCTGCATACCATACTTTATGTCCCACTTTCTCTTTTTCTCTTTATTTCTCAGACAGAGGTGGTCTCTGTCTTCCAGTCATGTATCTGATGATGGACAAACCTCCCTGATTATAGGCATCTTCCATTTGAATTAGACTGCAAGACACCAGCAGCACCCTCTGTGTCTCCTGACAGCATAACTCAAATACACACCAAGGCACAGACTGCAGTCAGTCTCCAGGGTCCATTGGTGCTCTGCTGAGACATTGAACATGGTGCCATGGGGCTGAACTCCTGCCCATAGCAGCTGAGCCCACCAGCTTGGGTTCCCAGCACTCTGTTGAGCTATTAGTCATAATTTACAGTTGTAATAACCAGGGCTGATGCTACTCTGGCCGCCTGGGTGAAAATGCATATAGTCTCATTCCCAGACTTGACACAGCCTGCTCTTGTCTCTCCAGTTCTAGATGTGTTATCTCTCTTAGTTGGGGTTGTTCTTTGGGAGCAATGGATACTGAGGACCCGATAGGGGTGATGGAATTGAAGGAATTTTAATGAAACCTCATCCCCACTTCTTGAGTCCTTGTGGCATGCAGTCACCTCGACAAGCATGTTGAGCTCTGTCTCAGAAACAAGTGTGTTTTGGCCCAGATGCTTTCCATTAGAAAGTCCTGGCTGTGAAGCTCTTGGGCTTTGACCAAACAAAGATGCTGTAGTAAGAGGGGCATCCTTGTGTCCTGTGCAAATGCAACCTCACTGTAGTGCTTCTGGGGGTATCTGGGACTTCATGAAGGTTCAGGAGAGCCAGCTGATGGGCCTGGGGTAGGCACCAGGAGACCTGGGTTGGCACCGGGCTCTGTGCTGGGCTGCCCATGGAGCATGGCAAGTGTGGCAGCCATCTGGCATTAAACCATCTCTGAGGAGCTGCCTTTTGCCAGTCTTTCTTGGGGGGTTCACTGACAGAATTTGCTTTGGTATGTTTCCATTTGCATCTGGCCTTTTCTGACCACAAGAACTGCCCATCCTGGATGTTCGCTGTTCTGGAGGACAAAGAGAAAGGAAAAACTAGAAGGATTGTTTGCTTTTCTGGGAGGTGTCTTCTCAGGGCTTAATGCTGAAGAACTTTGTGCCAAAGGAGAAAGATCCTGAAATCCCAGAGCAAAAAAAAATTGGCCACATTTGTCCTGAGCATAAGCGAGAGGCGGGGGGGAGAAATCTGTAGAGGCGGCAGTTTTTGTAAAGCGCTGAAGTGCCCCACACATCATGCCCTGACAGGCCCTGATGTTAGCTCCCGGAATGGATCACAGGAGACTCATTAGAAAAAACAAATATTATCACACGCTGAAATGATTTATGGAGAAAAATGAAAAATTTTGTGTTGTTGCGTCCTCGCTCTCCCGCTCTCCTCTGCTTTCGCTCAGGGAAGTTATTTATGGCAGCGGGCCCTTAACAAGAGAAAGGCGAAATGCTGAGCCGCTTGCTCCTGCAAACTGCCTGCATTTGATTTTTATTAGCGAGTTAAAACTTCCTTCTTTTCACCTCCCCCCTTCCCCTCGCGCGCCTTTATTATCCCGGACTAACTGAAATGCATTTTAATGCTTACTACTTGTGCTTTTAATAGTGATCCTATCGCCACCCCAGCAGCAAATAAAGTGACATTGACAGGGGGAGGAAGGCCTGACAGACAGCCGGGCAGACAGGAAGGAGTTACAGGCCCGTGTGTGCTCCCTCCTCGTCTGCTCGGCGCCGCTACCTTCCCAGTAACCCGAGAGGCATTTTATTGTCAGAGGAGCAAATGCACTAGGAAAACCCAGTGTTTGCAGCCCCGGCAGCACGCCGCCTGCGAGGCCGAGGGTGTGCAGTGCACCCCACTGCGCGTGAGATGGTGTCCCTGCAGAGATGACTGCCCTCTCCCTCCCACCCCTGAGGAGGGAGGACAGTCAATGGGAGACGTGGAACTTCCCCCAGGTTTCAAGCATCCCTGAGCTGGGGACTCCAGCAGGGCAACCTGTACGCTTAGTCCTGGCTGCCTGGTCCAGCTTCCCAAGCAGGGCTCTCAACTCTAGGCCTTCCCTGAGGGCTCCTCGCCAAGGCCTGGGTGGGAGGGCGAAGAAGGGGCTGGTGCGTTTTCCTGCTGGGACACAGCCTGGCCTCAGGAGCAATTTTCCTGGCCCCAGCAGGATAACCCTGGGCTGCCATCTCCTCCGCTTGGTTGCTAAGTGTCCCCATGGCTGCCGTGGCTATGCCAGGCCTTCCCCCCTGCCCCGGCTGGCCAAAACTCTCTGGGTGGTTGGATGGTCCTGTTCTTCCCCCTTGGCCAAGCATCCCCCAAAGCGGCACGATAAGCTTTCCGGAGTGATGGTTATCAGCTGGCTTTTCCCTCTGCTTCCGTCTTTGTGCGGGGCCTTTCCATGTGAGCCCGGCCCTGGGGACCTCGCTGGCTGCCTCCCCCGGTGGCACGGCCAGGCCTTTTCAAGGGAGCCGGGAGCCCCCGCACGGGTTAATGGCCGCTGACACCTGCAGCTACTCGGCTGGTGCTGCTGGCTGGGGGCGGAGGGGGATCGTTGGTGGCGTTATTATGAAGAGCTCAGCAGGCCTGAGGCCTTCCATTGTCCAAGTGGCAAATAAATAAATAGAAGAAAGCAAGTCTTCCCTATGGCTCGGCAACGGGAGGTTAACAGCTGGACATGACATGACAAATTGGGCGGGCTTTTTTTTTTTTCCCTGCAGGGGCCGATCCCAGCAGCTCAATGGGAGGGGGAGGGATGGGGGAGAGAGGCTGAAGGAGGGAAGGGAGGGAGAAATCGGCTGGGCAAGGGTCCCGTAGGCTCGCGGAGGGGCTTTGTCCTGGGCTGGCCACCTCCCTCCCCACCAAGCCAGTTCCCCAGGATGAGCTAGAAACCGTGTTGTGGGGGGGAGATTATCCTCCAGGAGGGAATCCCTAATGCCACAATGCTCGCCCTAACCCCATGCACCTGATTCCTGCACTGGCAGGTCCCCACAGACAGCCCCCATGTCGTGTCCCCCTCCCTGGCGCTACTGCGCTCCAAAATTAGGCAGCACGGTGCCTTTTAACGACCAATAAAACCCGGAATTCTCCAGCAGGAAAAGCAGGGAAATTAATCAAATCGTGGATCTGCTGTGAATTACGCCGCTCACCTCCCATCTGCCCATTCAGCCAGCTCACCTTCCCCTCCCTGGCTGCAGCCCCTTCGGCTTGCTGCGGGAGGGAGTCTTTATGGCTATGCCTGGAGCCCTCACCATTTGTCGTGGGCTTAATAGAAAATGTGTTAAACATACAGGAAATGGCCCAAATGTTACCAACGGGTCTAGTTTGCTTGATTTGTTTCTCCTTTTCAGGGGTGGCAGGGGTTGGTTGGTTTCGTTTGGAAATTGTGGGATATAATGGCAGCCGGCCTCGTCCCCAAGATGCTCCTTCAAGCTAGCCTCTGTTCAGATGGTACCCCCGGCACTGCTAGTGACAGTGATGCTGTTCACACCGAATGGTGGGGTTTTTTTCACAGCTGCTCCCCAGATCTTTTCACCAAACCCTGCCTCCCTCCATGCTGAATGGCTGCCCCAGTGAATGTCCTGTACTGCGGTCCGTCACCCCCTCCCTGCACTCTGCTGCCTGCTTCCTATCCTGACAGGGCACCTTGAGTCTGGCCATCTCCATGACTTTTATTCCCACCCTCCTAGGACCTGCCAAGGCCATGGTGTGCACAGGAGGGACTGCATCAGCTCTTTGGAGGGTCACCATGTGTAAGCATTGTGCAGTACAGAATTACTCTGCAGTCTGTTCTATACAGTCTCTCTTTTCAGCGCATTGACTTGCTGAAGGCTTTAGGAGGGCTGAAGTTTGCTCTCTGTGGCCTGTGAAAGCTTGATGTGACTCGGGGACGCAATCTCACTGAGATCCAGGTTGCACTGAGTTCCTGTCACCACATGGATGTGGCCGGGGAGGAGCTGCTTTCTTTCCTGTCTCAGCTGATGTTCCTGGGATCAAAGGAAGGTCCTCTGAATCAGCAAGCAAGACCCAGGCTATCCAGCAGATGTGGCCAGGCTAGTTTTTTCCTCTATGATGGACACCAGTGGAGCTATCGCCGTGACTGTGGTGTGGACAGGCCCAAGGGAGCCATGGTGGGTGGTCAGGAGGGAGACTCTATAAACCCCATCAATCTCCTTCTTTGGCTCCCATACATCTGCTTGCAAAGGGAGGGGGAGGCAATAACCTGGCTGTCCGCTCACCATTGGCGCTTTGGGAGGTGGAAGGGGGAGGAAGGGGGGAAACGCCAGCCCCGATCCCTTGGCAACTGCAGGCTGAAATATTAACTGGAAGAATGTGCCCAAGACCTGGCCCCAATGCTGGCCTGCTCCAGTGCTGCCTCCTGGGGGGGCGCAGGGAGGGGGTAGCCTGTTTGCACAGCCCAAGTGTCAACTAATTAATAGGAGTTTATAGGAACATTTTCAGGGCAGCTGGCTTGGCAGAGGTGCGGGAAGCACCCCACTTTTCCCAAATCCCAACCGTGACCCAGTGCTCTTCGCTGCACTTGGAGGCATAGTAGCTGTTTTGCTCTGTGGTCTCTGCAGCCAAAGCAGTCTTGGTTGGACACTGCATCACTCCTGCCTCTGCTGCCACCATGCAAAGTGGAGCCCATGGCCTATTCCTGAGGTCTCTTAATTGCATAGACACACTTTTCTTCACACTTCTCTTCCCAGGGCTTCAAAGTGCCTGTTGAATGACCCAGGTGGGTGGACTTGGTGATGTGTGTCCTAGAGTGGTTCCGTGAGCCCCAATGCTCAGTTGAAGAGCAATGAGTTTCACATCCTGCTTTCAGTCCTTCAAGGTGCACGTGTGGATGAGTCCATTCCAGTCCATAATTTATCATGTTATCTCAAATAACAGGAAAGATACTTCCTGGCAAGGGAATACACTCCCAGCAGTGTGTCTGCTGGATGGTCCCCTCAGAGTACATGTGCTTCTTTCTCTTGTGTTGACGTCAGTCTGTGTAGACATCAGTGAGAGGTCTTGCTTGTAATCCTCTCCTGATGTGTTACGTGTTCCTTGGGGTCAACTCCCCTCCTGTACTTCAAAACTGGTGGTGGTGGAGTAATCTTGCAGAGGCAGCCATGATGGAGCTGTCCTGGGCAGGCAAGGGTGCGAGATGGGGGAACACCCTGGGGTGCAGGGCAGCCCTGTGGAACCCACCATAGAGAGCAGGACTGGAGACCCCTGCTCTGAGCATTGCTGAATTTAGGGCCTACCTGACTGTGATCTTTGAACAAACCAATAAATGAAGTGTAATAACCAAAACAGTGATTGTTTTCCTCACGGTAGCTGTGGAAATCTCTCCCGGGGGAGCGCAGAGCTGCCAGCCTCGGGTTTTAGATCACAATCCCAGTAACCTTCCTGTCCCCTGGACAATGGTTTACTGCTGCTGCCCTCAGAGTTAGGCCCTATTTATTATATATACTGGCCTCTGTGTGTGGCGGTGTGTTCGTAAAGCCTGATTGAGCTGTAAGGAAAAGTGCACTCGAGGGGAAGGAGGAGACAAATGCCTGATTTGGCCTGCCCTAAATATGGGCTTATAACCTCTGTGGGTGCTGCCAGAGGGTTCAAGGCGGTCATCCAGACGCAGCTCCAGCCACACAAAGCTCTTCCTTGATAACCATCCTCCGCAGGAGACCATGGTTGTCCTGCCCTTGTCACCACCCCTGAGGGGCCCAAAGGGCTGCGGGAATGTGGCAGGACCTGAGCAGCTCTCTCTGAGCTGGTGGCTTGCCCTTTGCATGGATCTGCAAAGTCCGGCTCGGAAAAATGGAGACTCCTGACCATGGAGGTGCAACTTGGAGCAGCCAGCAGATAGGACCTCTGAGAAGTCCAGAGCCTGCACAGTGTTGTAGTCATGGGATGCCAATAAAACATTTTGGTTTTGTTTGAAATGACAGTTGCATGTAGCCTTAACCAAATCATCTGCAGGTGTCTGTGCCTTCAAATAATGGATGGACAGACAGGTCACTGTGGGGAGACAGTGCTCTCATCTCCTGCCAGTGCAAGCCTTTGGCACAAGGCTTGAAAAACACTAGTCAGGGTAGCAGAGATTAGTAGGCACCCTTGTCCTATGCTGTGATAGAACAGGGTAAGAGATCAAGATACATGTGGCCCCATCACCTGCTGGGAGATGGCATGGCCCAGGAAAGACCCAAAGAGCAAGCAAAACACCATCCTCTGCTCCCAAACCCCACTGTGAGCTCAACACTGACTTTAAATACTCCCAGGCTCTGAAAGCAGCTACTCTTGGATCAAGGCTTGGTGCTTCACACTCATCTTCAGATCTACATCCTGAAAGCCACCCTCCTGTTATGGTGGGCAGCAGGGATGCACTCCAGCACACTGTGTGGCTGGCAGTTTCTGGAGCCATCGGCATTGCTCTGCAGGCAGCCTCTCTTGCCGTAGTTTTTACTGGGATGCCTGTGCAAGGTGAGAGCTCTGAACAGATTGATGTGGCAGCCAGCAGGCTGGGAATGGCAAGACTGCCCCAGCCACTCAAGAAGGGGCACGATGGTACAGCACAGACATAGTTATTCTTCATTGGGGTAACAGAGAACTATAAGATCCTTTATTTTCCAGGAATCTGCCCCCTCCCCCTACTTTTAGCTTTCCTATATAATATTCCATGCTGTAGCCTATAAATGCTGCTCTGAGCCCACAGCCTGATTGAATTTGGAAGCCTTTGTTTACAGATGTCTGGCTGTACAGGGGTATTTATTGAATTTTCCATGAAATGTTGCTCCTCTAATGCTGTAAAGCACAAGCTGCCCACATCAGAGGAGCTGCGTGTTAACGGATCAGGTTACGCAAAGATGCATTGCTCTCCCTCCCCATCCTTTGCTTTCCGGGGCAGGAAGGTGGGTGCTGGGGTCCATGCACAGCGGGGTTTTTCAGGAGCTTCTCGCCCTTGAGGAGAGGAGGACTGGTTGTTCTGCACCCTGGGGCTGGAAGGTGAGTTTGGTCCTGCAAGGCAGCATCTCCAGCCACATGTGGTACAGCCCAGCTGGTGCTGAGGGCAGAGCAACTTGCTGTAGGACACAGGTCTGCTGGTGGGACTAGAGGTGGGCCTGACTTTGGGCTGTTATAATTACTGCACAGACTATTGGTGGCTCAGAAGAGACCTTGATGACATGCGGATGTCCTTGGGGCATTTTTTGTGCCTTCCTTTGAGGCTTGCAATGTTGGCTACAGTCAAAATAGTGAATAATTTCCTAAAGTGCCCCTTTGGTCTCTGCGTAACCAGGGTCCATCTTTCCTTGCTCATTTGATCTACTGGCACCACACAAGGAGAATAATTTTATCAGAAAAAACCCCAGGATTTTCTTCCTGGGGGACCTCTGTGGAGCCTCTTGGAGCATCCTCTGACCTCAATGCGTCATTTTTAACCTTTGTCTTGTGAGGGAAATGAGGGAGAGCCTGCTCTGTGGAGGACACATCCGAGACCTGCCGTTCTTGCAGTGGTAGCTGGAGGAATGTGTCTTCCTTCCTCATGGGGGAAAGTACAAAACCATCTTGCAAAACTCCGGGTCAGGAGCCCCAGGATCTCTGATGTAAAATAAATGATTCTCGGGAGAGAGCATGTGTTCACCATGTTAGAAAAACAAGCCCCCTGCAAACAGCACATACCAAACTCTGCCCGGAGGAAGGGACTTCAAGGGTGGACGGAGGGAGCAGTCCGAGCATCAGAGCACAGCCTGTCCCCCTCTCCGAGGCTGGATCTTCACACTGGTTCAAGGAGAAGGCAGGAGGGATGGGGGGCTTGTTTTCTCAGATTTGATTGGTTTATTTATCCTTGGTCCAGGCTCCCATCTGGTCCAACTTCAAACAGGGGCTGCCATGAAGTGTGGAAGCCACCAAGAGAGATTCTGCAAACAACAGTTGTGCAAAGTATATAAATATTTCTGGACATAAAAATGACTGTGTCTGAAAAGGGATCAATTTGGGCTGAGATGGAGGGTTCCCCGTCCTGCTTGAGATAAGTCCTGGAGAGTGACTGGGGCATGGAGAAATATGTGCTTATCTACAGTTTACATGTGCATGTGCAAGGGCAGAACCAGGCCTGCTGAGTGCTGCTACGGCCAGAGGCTGGAAGGCAAGGAGAGGACAATGAGAAAGTCTGTCTCTCTGCTTCTAATTTAATAACGTGCAAAAATGTCAGTTGATTTGGGGGGCCAGAACTGGATTTGGGGTTTGTAACTCATTGAAAAATCCAGCATGGTCTGTCTCAGGAGGGACCTCCAAAACACAGCAGATGCATTTGAAAAGTTTGGTGCAGCTGCGGGACGTGAGCTTTTAATTGAAGATAAAGGGAATATGCAGTTCTGTTAGTGACAGCCCTTTGTGCTGCTTGAACAGCAATGAGTGCCTGGGCCAGGATCTTTGTGCATCCCGGGGCGATGCAGCCGGTGGCTTCAGAATTGGCTGATGGATTGTAAATCAGATCAGCTCACAGATTACAGTTTGGATAGCATCTCTTCAGGAAAAAAGGGCAGTGGCTGGCATTACGCCTGGCCTAAGCCAGCGTCTGCATTGGTGATGCTGAAGAGGATGTGAAGGCCATGCGGAGGAATTCATAGCTGATGCTGCAATTGAGGGAACTGCAAACACCACTGAAGGCAAGGAAATAGTGTCATGGTAGAGAGGACAGTGCAGCTAGACAGGAGATGCTCAGGTGTAGGAATGGCATGTGACATTCATAGAATCATAGAATCATCTGGGCCAGAAGGGACCTCCAAAGGTCATCTAGTCCGACCGCCCTGCAGTCACAGGGACACCTCCAACTAGACCAGGTTGCCCAAGGCCTCGTCGAGCCTCACCTTGAATGTCTCCAGGGAAGGGGCCTCAACCACCTCCCTGGGCAACCTGTTCCAGTGCTCCACCAAGAGGACTGGAAGAACATTCTGAGAAGAACATTCCCAGATGTTCTTCTCAGTATTCACAGAACGGTCCTTCCTTGTGCAAGGCAATGTGTATTTCTGTCTGGGATGAGGAGAAGAGGACACAGCCACCTCCACAGGCTCATGGCTGCCTTTGAAAACATTTGGTGGTGCTAGGTCTTGTGGAGTTCACCAAGAGTGTGCCAGCCCCAGACAAAGTGTACTCCACGTTGCAGCTCCCATGGGGCTCAGCTGCCCATTGGCTACTGGCCACAGGGGCAGGAGGCAAATCATGTGGCAGAAATCCTACCAGGCTACATGTTCTCAGGTCAGAGAAAGAAGAATCCAAACACAGGTGTTTCTTGAGTTGGGTCCTGGTCAGGCTTAAGCCGATGAGTAAAGGGCAGTTCCAGGTCATTGGATTTAAATCAGAGTGGTTTACATTCCCAGGATTCAGAGGTTTTAACCTCTAACTTTGAGGTGTCTCCTAGCATCAGCACACCCAGATGTGTTCTAGGCAGCAGCGTGCATTTGTCCCTCCCTCAGAGAGAGCCAGGTGCTCTCGGCAGTGTGTGGTAGGACCCAATTGCTAACCACAGACAGAAACAACCTCCACCCCAAGTGTGAGGGTGGTTCAGTGCTGTCCCTTCCTCTGCTGCAGAGCTGCCTGGTTTGTGTCCCCAACCTTGCTTCAAGAGGAACACAGTAGCCAGAGCCTGGTGGCATGGACTCAGCCAAGGGAAGAAAAGCAGGTCTATCCAGGCTTAGTTTCTATCACAAACTGCATCAGGCAACAGAGCTGGCAGCAAGGAAAAGCCAGAAGACCCCTTAGGAGCAGAGGCAGGAGGCTAAGATTCACCCTTTGCCTCTTTGCCTCTTGGCAGGGACCAGGATCAGCCCCATGCAAGCTCCAAACTTGCCATCGTGTGGCACAGGGCTGCCTCTCCGGAAGCCTTGGCTCTCCTGCCCCGCAGTCACCACCAGCTTCCCATGCTGGGACGCCCCAAAGCTGGGTGCTGACCTGGACGGGGGTTGTGGGGGGGAAGCCCTGGGGAAATTTTCTGGGGAGATCTCAGGGCAGTCTGGGATGCAGAACATCTCAAAAATGTCCTGCCCACGCAAAGCCCAGCCTGAGCCCTGGCCCAGCCTCCAGCAGCCACTCTCTGCAGTGGCCCTCAGTTAAACCTGATCCCTTGCTTTAAGGGCCTGCCTGGCACTTAGTGGAGACCGTAAATAGCAATTTATAAACGATCTTCACACCGATCCCTCTGCCGCTGCTCAGACATCAAAGTCTATAATTCACGCCCTCCCGCGTCCTGAGCCTTGCAAAACCAGAGCCTTTGATGTGAGCCTCCCCCTTCGCTACCTGCATGCGGAGGCCGGGCCCGGCTGGGCTGCGGGCATGGGGGCTGCCTGCAGCAAGGCGCCAGGCCCTCTCTGCGAGGCATTTTATAAGGTGTCTGCTGTCATTCAGCCTGTTCCTGAGCCTGTTATCCCCTTTGGCGGAGCCGCATGGGACAGCTGGGAAAAAATGGGAACGGACCAGGGGGGAGCTTGCTGGGGGCAGCGTCCAGAAAGCACCTGGCCTCTCCTCCCCCCCCCCCACCTCTTCCCCCCAGCACCTGCAAATTAATGGAAACTTCTCCTTCCAATAGTGCTGCCTGTGCTGTTTAACAAGTCCGACTGCCTGCTCTGAGGGCTAGAAACCAGCCGCGCTTCTCAGGGTGGAGATGGCTTCCAGGATCCTTGCACCAGTCCTGCTGCTCTTAGAGCAAGGGCGAATGCTGGTGCAGGAGCTTTGTGGTATAAACTGGCCATGATTATATCTAAGGTGAGGCTAAGAAGGAGTTTCCTGGCTCTGCAAGCAGGGAGTCTCTGAAACAGCTTCCTAGGAGGGAATAAGGAGAAAAAAACCATCCAGCTAGTTGTAAGATGGAGATAGATCCATTGTAGGAGGTGATGCTTCTCCACATGCCTAAGCTCACTCACAGTGAGCTCCTGGTTTGCAGCCATCCTCGAGGTGGACTCGACAGTCCCACTGCCCTCTCTAGACATCACTGGGCAGAGTTCAGCTTCATCTTCTTTATAAGTGAAGTCTGGACTGGGATCCTCTCCCTGTATTCCCTGGCCTCTGCCTCACCTCTCCTGAGCCAGCACTGGCCCATGTTGGTGCAGGAGCCCTTCTCCAGTGCCACAGTCAGCCCTGTTCAGGTCCCCTTCTAGCCCCCCCATTACCTTCTGAAACCTTGAGTTGGACATCTCGCCTCTTTTCTGTAAGATGGATAATTCTCTGTTCCTCATGAGTGTGAAACTGCAAAATGAATGCCCCATGTTGCTGAGGTCTGGGGGAGCTGTGTAGGACAGGTGTCTTCAGCAGCTTCGCAATCTCTTCCTCTTTCTTCTGCCTCTTTCTGCCTCTGTTTTTTAGCCTCTGGGGCTATGGAGAGTGCTATGGAGTATTTCAAGATGTGAAAACAGTGCAGCAATGTTTGTCTGCACCCTCCCCATAGGCTCTGGGGAAGGCACATACACCCCTGGTCACGTCCCTCATAAACCAAATGATCGTTCAAGCACAACATGCTTGACTGTGGTAGCAAATCACTGCAAGAAGGGGGAGAGAGAGGGGATTTGGGACTGTACCCCTACTCACCTCCATCTCTGTCAGTTCAGCCCCTTGTTCCCCACACAAGGGCCTGCAGGGTCAGGCACCAGAGCTGGATATAAGTCACATGTAAAGCACAAATTAAACTCTATCCATAAAAAAGCTGCCTGGTGTGGTGTGAAATACTGTGTCTTACGAGCCAGATACTGCAGAGTTGATAGAGGGACTTGGGGTGTTGGGGGGATTTCAAATGTATTTTGCAGCTGTGATGGTTGTGGATTTTTAAATTTTATTTTATTTTATTTTAAGTGAATGTCTGTAGAAATGTATTGAGAGTCTTGCATGTACTACAGGCTGGCAAATGGTGAAGAAAGGGCATGAATCATGTCACTCTGCTCTGTATTTAATCATATCAAACTGGTTTGGTTCTCCAACAAGTCAACATATATTATCTGTGTAAAAAAGGCATTTTACAGGTCTGGGAGTCTAAATATCATTTATAAATATTTAATTTTACAAGTGATCTTTGCAAAAGAAGGATAGCTCTTCATTATCATACCTGTGTCTATTGAAATATCACCATTATTTATCATCCACTGTTGGTGCAGTGTCCCGCCTGGGACTGGAAGAGTTATTTTGTACCGGATGCCGCCACAGGTCTGGTCCTGCCCTTCTCCCAACTTGAAGCATGGTATGAAATGGGAGATAATGGTGTGAATTCCCCCTGCATCAGTCCCCAACTGTGCCATGCTGGCAGCAGTAGGGTCACAGTGTAGAGGTGCTTGGGGACCCCTTACCGGGGCTTGAAGGAGCGTCGTGCCACCAGGGTCCTTCTTAGCCTAAGCAACCAGAGCTGCCAAAATCCTGTCTGTCTGTCAGAGAGCTTTTGTGGAGCTCTAATCATCTAACTTGCTGTGAAAGTGCCCTGCTCTGCCACAATCCAGCTCCCCTTTGGTTGCCAAAGTGAACCATGAAAAGCAGCAGCCACCCCACTCATCCTGTCCCCGTCCCCATCCCTGTGGCTTTCTGCCTGTTTAATCTCTCTGACATTCAGCCCAGCTTTGCCCTGCTCTGTTTTGACTCCTGACAAGCCTTTCAATTTGCTCTCCTCTCTGAAGAGCTGAGAAGCCATTGATAGCTCTCTCCCTGAATTATTGAACTTTGGCATTGGGTTTCAGACCCCGGGGAACAGCCCTGCACGTGCAGGGCTCTGAGGGATGCCATTGATCCGCCGGGCTCAGGTTCAGCCTGATGCTGCCACACGCCTGTCCCCAGGTCCCCAGCCGGCCATGGCTCCTTGCATGCATGGCTTCTTGCTCTGCTGTGGGAGGAGACCCCCATCTTTTAGGTCCAGGGGTCTAAACAATGCCACCTCTGGGGTGTGCAATCCACACCATCATCCTCCCCGGATTTGACAGGGACAGATATAGGCTTGTTCCTGGCCAGCTTCTCATTCCTGACCAGCTTCTCATTCCTGATCAACCTGCCAGCTCAGGAGCCCCCTCCCCTTCTGCGAAACCAAGGTGTGCTGTAGAGTTAGCAGAGGTGTGTGAAGCACCCAAGATGTTCTGCTGGTGCAGGGAGCCAGAAAGGGACAAAGGATCTCTTCCTGGAGAAGACCTAGTGACAGGGAGTATCTCATTTAAAACCTGCTGATCTTGCCCCAACTAACAAGGACTTCCCTCTTGTCACTGTTGCGTGGGCTGATCAGAAAACAGATACCCATTCGCACAACAAATACCCTTGGTGTTTCCATTTGCTGTTGTGAATTGTTTTCCAAAGACCATGGGAATGTGTGTTGACAGGCTACAGAAAACCAATAGCATTTTTCACCCTGTTTTCAAGTGGAACATTTTTCATCCTCTTTTTACACTGCCACCCTTACAGCCCCTGCATCATGAAAGGGAGCAGGAGCAGGTACCCTTCACACATGAGTGTACCCATGTCACCATGAGTGTCCCCTGGCACTGCTGGGCAGTGCTGATTACCCAGGAGAGGCCAGATATCTTCTCCATCCCTCCCTTACCCACATAGGGCAATTTTAGCCCCTGGCTGCTTCATTGTCCTTCTCCCAGAGGCTGGCAAGATGCTGGGGCATGGCAGGAGCCAGCTTGGGAGCCTGAGTGCAAATGTGTTTCAGTAGGGGGGGAAGAGGAAGGGCAAGTGTGGATTTTATTAAGTGATAACACATCTTCAAATCAGATTATGGGAAATTTTCGGGGGCACCACGGCATTGATTGGCTGGGCCAGAGTTGGCGAGGCTGTGTGGGAGCACGTCAGAGCATGTGCAATCGGATCCCTTCCATTAGCCTGATCAATAGCCACCGCGTGGGGGGAGTGGACAGGAGTGTGGACAAAACTGCATAAATATATATGCGAGAGCCAAGAAATCACATTACAGCCAAAGAATCCGAGCTCAACACGGGTAACCCTTTCACCCCAGCACCCAGGGCAGGGGGACCATTAACCCTTTCAGGGCGGCCCTCTGACTCCAGCGCTGGAGTGGGCGTTGACCAGGTTGTGGCTTAGCATGGTGGTAGGAAGAGGTGAGGAGTCACTTCCCCATGCCCAGCTTTCTGGAGGCCAGGTGTGTTTCTTTGGCTGTGATGGCACATGGTCTCATGTGCACGAGATGTGGTTGGGCACTGAGAGCATGAGCAGTGGGGTGGTTGTGGCCACACCACGTATGTGGGTTTGCCTTAGAGGTTGCACCTGTGTGATGCACGAGCAGAAGGAACTGACAGAGGGTTGGAGAGTAACCACAGAGCTGAGCCAAGCCCAGCCTGCAGGCCAGGTCTTCGTCATTTCTCCACCAGTGGTGGGCTGGGCAGCCTCAGCAAGCTGGGACCTATGGACTTCTCTTCTGCATCGTTGCATGCAGCATCCCCAGGCATTCACAGGCAGGCAGAGCTGTGGACACCTAGTTTGTGGCAGCCTGAGGCCAGTGTGGGAGATGTAGAAAGGGAGAACAAACACTTTGAGTGGGAGAGAGAGCAAATCAGGGGCAGGGAGGGAGGGAGCGAACTAACACCAGAGGGAAATAATACATTTATAAAGTCTTCTCTGCTTCTTACAATTCTAAGAATTTCCAGGAACATGGGACAGACCTTGCTGTCCTCTGAGTCCATCTCTTTATATCTCACGTTTGGGATTCCTGGACTAAAAAATGTCAGAGAAGCTCAAACGCCACTGCAGGGGCCTTTCCCCCTGTCACCTGCAGTGAGGTCCGTAGCCCCAGGATTTCATGTCTCTCTCCACCATGCCCCACTTATCACATTTCCAGGGTCTCCCCAGCCGCGCCTGCCTTTCCAGTCCTGTTTTGACACTTCTAATTAGCAGACATTTAACACCTTGTTTTGCTTGGACTCTGCCTTCAGCCAGACAACACATCGATGGCCTTTGACTTCTCCCCTGACCCCGGCTAACCTGGCAGCGCAGCGCTCTTGGCATCGCTCTCAACACATCCTGTCCAATTTCCTCCTGCTGCCCTCTGCGCTCCCCACCCCGGTCCCCACGGCCCTCCCCAGCCACGCTGGGGCGAAGGCACGGGGAGATGTGGGGGCACAGCCTTTCCCTTTGTAAGCGCTTTCCTGAACATGATTTAAAGCACTGAAGCAAGAAGAGAGAGAAGAGAAAAAAAAAAAGATCTGTAATAAAGTCAGCACTCTGCTTATTAAGGGGAAAAGGCTGTGCTTTACTTATACTAACATTAATTAGGTAGATATATAGGGAGCAAAGAGGCCTCTAGGAGATTTATACAGAGGCCCTGAAGATGGATGTGAGGACTGACAGACAGCCAGCAGCTCTTGGAGAGTGCCAGGAACAGGGTACCTGGGAAGTAGTGATGAGGAGCCAGAGGAACAATGATCTCAGGGATGCTTCAGTGCAGCAAGCATGAGGGTGGATGGGGATGTTGGGACCTGCCAAAAACACCTGGGCATGCCATAAGGCAGGAAGGAGGCACAGATGAGGATTACCAGGGAGGTTTCTGAGAGCATCTTCAGAGAGGAGCATGTCTCCCTCTCCTGTTCCCCTCTGCGGTACAGTCAGGCAGGTCTGGTGGCAGATGAGGTGTCTGAAGCAATAATTTGTCTTTCATGCTCTGGAAACCTGTAGTCACCTGGATACCATTATCAAATTGAGGAGACACTCAAAGCTGTTTATTTCCACTGTGAGACTTTTCTCCCTTTGTTCCCTTCCTCGCTGTATCAATCAAATATTTTCTTACCACTTCCAGCACCGGACAGACAGCAGAGCAGAAAGCTCGATGTGCTTTTTCATTTTCCCACTGTAGAAGGATGCTTTGTTAGCATCTGATCTGAGAAGGTCCCCTCCTGCTCCGAGCATAATGCCAAGGCAGGAGCATCATGCCCAGCCTGCAGCCACAAGCAGTGGGGCATAACCTTGTTTGTGCCACTAACATGACAGAACAGGTGACCATCTTCTTGGTCCTTCTGGGCCTTGTCCTCATGGCCATCTGGAACATTCCTTGTGTTTCTGCTTGGGGATGTGACCACAACCTGTGGGTCTGGGAGGGATAGATGAGCCCTTGGCTTGTACATGCTCCATGTTTTTCACCATTGTCCCGCCTTCCTTGTCTGTCACCCTGGGGACATTCACTGGTCCTTTCCCACTTGTACTTCAGCAAGGATAAATCTGGAAGTGCCCCGTGATATCTTTGCAACTGCTGCACTTTCTGCTTCACCAAGACAGTTGGCGTCCTTGGGCTTTTTTCTCTTTCCTCTGAGCTCTTAACCTGCAAGGACAAGATCTGATTTAAGCAGGAAAGGAAGCTTAACTCACTGTCCTTGTAGCCCCAGTGGAGGGATCTTGCTCATCCTAGGATTGCTGGGAGCTTGCACACTGCTAAGACACTTCCCCAGCCTGGAGACCTGTCTGTCTCGTTAAATCTCCATTCTCATCTACTTTACACGGGAGGAGATTCCACACAGGGAAGAGCCCAGGGCTGCCTGGGGAGGCTGTGACAGAGGTGGGAGTTCAGCTGAGGTCTCTTTGATCCATAGCCTCATGCTCCACGACAAGCCTGCCCTGCTCTTGGGTTAGGGCTTGTAAAAGGGTTGTGGCTGCTGCTGACAAGCAGAGTCTGAAGGCTCTGGGGGTTTTATTTGCCATTGCTCCAGCAGGCTCTTGCCCATGTCTGTGGGCTGCATGAGGGCCACTTATCACCCTGTCCTCCTTTCACTATCTGATCTTGATTTCTCCATCCTACGCAGGCAGTGCCCCCTCCCCTCTTTCCCCCTGCCTGGGTTAAATACAGCAGCTAACTTTGGTGGTGATTAGTAATAAAATTTTAACAAGCATCCATATGAACGTCTTTCTGTCACTTTTATGAGGCCATTTACAGCAGGGAGATATAAGAGCACCTTAAATCTCCCCCTAACAGGAGGGGTCACGTCAGCAGGGTGAGAAGCAGAAGGCCCAGTGTCCCATGTCACCTGCCTGGTGGTGCTGTAGGTGGCTCCCCTTTGTGCAGATGCTACTGACTTGGCCAGTTTCTTTCCAGACCAAGGATCTGCTTCCAGCCGGTGGAAAAGCAGAGGGGATGTTTTAGGCTGACGGTGCCCAGAGGTGCTGCCCATCTGCAGAGAAGCTTGGCACAGGGACAGTGCTGGACGGGCACGGTGGTGTGAAGTTAGCTCAGGTCCCACAGCAGGGCAGCTGCCTCAGTGCTGAGGTGTTGAGCTCAGACAAATAAACCCCGTTAGGAAAAAGTGTTCACATCGACCATTTTCCATCCGCTTCCCAAGCGTGCTAACTGCAGAATGGGGAACGGTTCCTGTTGCTTTGCCCAAGCCTAAATTTGGGGCCTGACTCTACCCTGACACTGTCTACCTTTTTTAAGAAAGGCTCGTAAAACCCTTCCCTGCTTCCCACCCGCCTGGCTGTACACCAAGGGCAGGGTCTGCTCCTGCTTCCAGCGCTGCGGATCTCCCCTGCCCTCAGCCATGTCCCACCTGGCGTAAGGGGGAGCAGGACGGAGTCCCTGCTCCACAGTTAATGTCTGAGCAGCCAAAGGGATCCTTTCCAGGAGCACGGTAGAAGGAATAAGCCTTTGTGCTTCCCGTTACACGTTAGTTACCTGTCCCAGCTCTGCTCCTGTCTGTAGGCTTAATTTGTCAGCAGTGGTACTTGAAAACTTTCCGCCTCTGGTTTCGCTCAGCATGGCCCTTACATCAGACTGTCTGCTGGGGACAAGCACAGTTTTTTTGAGCACTGATCCAGCCAGAAAAGTCAGTCTGTGAGACTGTACAGGATTTTGGCGGGTGGAGTTTCATGGTAGGAAAGTAAGAGGCAGCCACAAATTTCCACATCTCCCTGTCCCTGGTGCCCCCGAGCACCCAGAGGAGGGCATCAAGGACAGGGAGAAGTGCGGTCCCTTCCCCAGGGTCACACTTTGGGCTGATGGCAAAGCCCAAAATAGAGCCCCTCTGTCCTGACAGCCACCAAACCACACGGCTTCACAACTGCTCTGCGACACCCCTTTTGTGTGGGCGCTCTGCTTCCTCTGTCAGGAGTGCGGATCAAACACAGCTTCACAAAGTCTTTTAATATTAAGAAAAACCCCAAGACTTGTGGTCTGAGTTCTGGGCAGAAGTGTAGGTTCGTTCCTTTTTCTAGTTTTGTTTCTTCAAAAAAAGGAAACACACCTTTGACTGGCGAAATCTGAAAATAAGGAAGCAAAATGTGTCCAAAATGAGGGCTTGTTCATTGTGAGCAGTGCCTGGTCCGTAGAAGAACAATGTGCAGCCTTTTCATAGCCAGCACGAGCTTTGCAGGAAGAGCTACTAGTTACATAACTAATATATATTAGTTATGTAAACATACATAACTAGTTTTCCAACCTAAGTGCTAACTCTGCAAGGCAAGTATAAACGTCATCCATGCAAAGGCAAGGAAGCAGATGAGAGGAGCAGACACCTTGTTCTAAGTCTAGAACTGGAATTCTAATTCACTGTTGGAAACTTGCTCCTTTTTGAGGAGGCAAGACAGAGCTGTCAGCATCCAGCAATTGGGCAGAGCAGGCAGCAGGGGTGCTCAAACTCCTTTCAGCAAAAACATCTAGTGTGACCAACCGTAAAAGCAGGAGGAAAAGATCGGTAAAGATTATTTTGATTTTCTGGTGAGAAGGAGGGCAGAAGTGAATAGGTTGGCAAAGTCAGACTGTTCCTTTTTGCTCAGAAAAGGTGACTTTGATAATTTCATTGTCGAGTCGTGTAGGATATACCGTCTCTCTGGTTTTGACGAGGAGAGAAAGCGACTCTGCAGTGTTGCTGTTTCCTATGAAAAGCAAGGCTGTGTGAATCAGCAGCCCTGGCAGGAGGCATCTCAGCTCGCCATATCACTCTCAGGCCACAGGATGAAGCAGGGGCAGACCTCAGGACAGCTGCTGATGGTGTGTGAGTGACACTGCTGCCAGGCCAAGATGATGCTGGCACTGGCTGTACTTGGCAGCAGTGGAGGGATGACCCCGCTTCTTGCTCTCACGCCGCTCTGATGAGTTTCCCTTGGAGCCCAGGCTGCCCCTCAGCTGGTATTTGCCTGGTTTTCCTGATGACTTCCCTGGGTCAGATGAGGCATCTGTATCCCTGGGAGCAGGAGGGAGCTGATGCTCCCTCTGTGCGTCACTTTGTGTTGCTACTGAGATGTTGTTCTGGGGGAGCTTTGGTGCCACAGATGAGGTTAGTGAGCCGGGATGTCCCTCACATCCTTGGTGCTGTCAATAACATTCTCCATCCTCCGCACACGCATGTGCTCCCTTCCCGTGGCCACATGTTCACTTTGCGTGTCAGTGCAGTCATTGATAATGATTGTGATCCTGGGATCACCAAAGTGACCTGTTTGCAGAGGTGAGTTGCCTGAGCTTGGCAGAAGAAGGTGCCTTGGGGCCCCTGGAAGGATGGGATGCAGGGGACGGTGCTAAGGGAAGGCAAGTGGGGAGCAGAGGGCAGTGGCTGGCAGCCCCCATGGGCAGTGGGATGCAGGGGTAGCCCTGCTCTGTGGGGTTAGAGCCTGCTCCAGCAGGAGGTCAAAAAGGCAAAGTTTCTTGGGAGGTGAATTATCAGTGGGAGCAATATCAGCAGGTCAAGCACATCGGTGCTGGGGTAATACAGTTAAGGTGCAGAGCCTTGGAGGGAGCCCGGCCGAGGAGTGCAGCATTAAAGCAATGAGCCCAGCTTAATCTGCCCCAAGTGAGGGCAGTGGGGTCTTTAATATTGTGTCAGGCTCGCAGGCCCTTGTTGGCGGGTTATTCTTCATGGCAGCTAATGCCACTGGGCTAACTGAATTAGCCCCTCCTTCCGCGGGGTGAGCGTGGGGTTGCCGGGAGGGCGATCGTGCCTCGCAGCTGCAGGAAGAGCAAATGATGGCCTGGAAATTCAATCAGGTGAGGAGCCGCCGCCATCCCCAAAGGACAGGGAGCAGCCGGATTGGGGAGGAGAGCCCAGGATGGGACGCTGGTGACTGGCTCCGTGCTGTGCCTGGGCAGGGTGTGCCCTGTGGGGACTGCTCCCTGCTCTGGATGGTATGAAGTGCTGCCCTGCAGCCTGCTGCTCTGCATCCATCAGCCCTCCAGGAGAGCCTCGGTGGAGAGCCCATCCATACCTCCCTGCTCATTTCCAACTTGCTCACTGCTGGATGTAGTATTCCCTTGCATACCTGTAGGGAACAGTGGCATGGGGGCGTGCTGGGACATGTGGTGTGTCTCCAGACGAGCTGTGCATCCACGGGGTCCAGCCTCCAGCATACTTGCCGCGTTTCTGTTGGATAGGAGATGAAGGTTCACCAGGAGAGACACAATGGCCCAAGGAACTGGCAAATGGGTCTTTTTCCTGTTGGGACAAACTGTTCCCTTAGCAAGCTGATGAGTGATTGCATGATCCTCTTTGTAAAACCGTGTGGGATTTGCAGGCAAGGAGGATGGCCAAGGGGTTGGGTACAGCAGTGGCCCATCATTCTCAGGAGTCATTTTCTGTCCTTCAAGTTAAGGAAAAATGAAAATCTGAACTTTCCAGGTGTTTGCTTGTTGTCCTCCAAAGCTGCCACTGCTTTTTCTCTTTCCCAGCCTCGTCAGTGCCTTTCTGCTTCATGTCTAATTAAAAGCACACTCCTAGCAAATGCTGCAGCACATCCTGAGTGGGCGATGGTGTCTGTGCCCAGCGCTGCCTGGATGGTGCCAAATCAAGAAGGATTTGTGTGACAGGGGCCCAGGCCAGGCTGCACCCAGGCAGTGGCACTTTGTCACCCCCAAGGGCAGGAGTGGCTGCAGGTACCACGGAGGATGCTGTAGTCTCCGGACTTGGGACAGCAGACCTGCAGCATGGGGCTACTCCCCTCCTGCGGGGCACACCCCCCTTGGCCCTGCCACACAAGCTGAAGCCACCATCTCTTTACCCCCACCACTGGGGCTCATACAGACACTTTTCCTTTCCCAGGTGCCCCTTTGATCTTCAAACCTGCCCCATCTCTCTCCACTCCCCCTTCCCTCACATTGTTATAAATGGAGGCTTTGGCTGCCTTTAAATAGTCATATCTATCAGACAATCTCATGTCAGCCATAAATTCTACAGTAATGATGATTTTCTAAGTGGGTCGACTGGAGCTATTTCCGCTTCAGCCTCAAGTTACTGCACATGTCGTGTACCGTGTCCCGTTCCCCCACCCCCAGGGGCTGACAGCCTCATTTGTTGTCCCCCTAATTGTCATTTCTCCCATACGCACTTGGGCAGAAGCTAGAAGGAAAACCAGTCCTGCTCCTGGCCCCGGGCAGGGAGCCCCCTCTGCCCCCACAGGTCCCTCCTGACCTTCCCACCTAGGAGGGGGTTTCAGAGGAGGGGAGAGGACTGGAGGGGCAAGACAGCACCAGCTGCCTCTAAGGCAGGCAGGGGGAACGGCTGCAGAAGCCCACCATATGGATGCCCTTACCTCTTGCTGCTCCCCCCGCAGCCACGCAAAATCAGCCCCGACGTGTGAAAGCTGTAATTGCAGGTAATCCCCCCGCACCGCGCATGGTTTGAATTTGGCAGAGCTGGAATGTGGAAGGGAGAAGGGGAATTACTGCCCAGACATGCTGCAGGGCCAACATCTGCACGAGTCATCAGTGCACATCTGGCTGCAGCAGCCTGTGGTTGTAGCCCAGCCGGCTACTTTTAGCCCATTGGGTCTGTCTCAGTGTTCCCACAGAGGACAGGTCATGGACACCCTGGGACTGAGAACCTTAGGCTGATGAGAAATTGCTCCCTTCAGCTGATACTGACGCTGGTATTGGGGTGGTCACACAGACTTGGTGTGCCTTACTTTTTCCATTTGTAAAGCAGATTAAGGCTGTCAGGAGCACACTCTAGGGCACCCATCACTAGCTTTTCTGGAGAAGAGAGTGACTCTGGCATCCTCTTCCACCAGTTTGCCTAAGGCTGGCACTGCTTCGCAGCATCCCCCTGTGAGATGCTGGAGCAAAGGAGCTGATTTCTGCCTCCATGTGCAAAAACCCTGTGCAGAAACCCTGTGCAGAAGTCCCATCCTGGGCTCCTGCCTCCCCTGCCTACACTGTGTTTCACTGGAGCATGGTCTCAGAGACACCAAGCTTTCTGCAGAAGTCCAGTCCTGCAAGACTGAGCACTTCTCAGTACAGAGCCCCTGGCGCACAGGGAAGGATTTCACATCTGCCTTGCAGGGTCAAGCCTTTGCAGAGAGAAGCGAGGCAGGGTGGGCAGAGTGGGAGTCATGTGCTGTCAGTACTTGAGGGTCTTTGTGTCCTCTATGTGCCTTGAACTTCAGTTGGGCTTTTTATACTGGATAGGGATGGAAAGCCTCCATCATACAGATGACATGTATTCTTGGTAATTCCTTGCATTTCCCAACAAGCCAGTCCTGCACCCTGGGAAGGCTGCTGAGAACCATGAGGAAGCAGGAAGGGCTGAGGAGACAGGAGGGCTCAGGGCATGGAGAGGAGCTGTGGTCTCAGCGAGGGGAGGCTGTTATATCAAATGCCTGGCTCAGTCTGATCTGCTGGTAAGAAAGTGGGACAAGAACTGGGGAGGTTAGAGAGACAGACAGGCAGGTGGCTAAAGGTCCACCCGCTGGATTTGGGACAAGGGCTGGCCCAGCAGAACACCCCAGCAATGCCCTGTCCCTGAAGCAGCCAACCCTGCTCTGTCTCCTTGGTGGAAAAGACATGTTGGGTGTTACATCTCCTCTGGAATGTGGCTGAACATTCCCCTGTAAGGATCCTGCTTGGAGCTAACCCAGGAGCAAAAGCATCTTCAATTCAGTCGCTTACACGCCTCCCTGCTCCCCCAGCCCCGAGGAGAGCAGCTTGACCTTGCTCAGCAAGAAGGCAGACACAACCTCCTCCCCAGGCAGGTGGCTTCCCAGATAACCCCCCGGCTTTCCGAGGGCAGTGCAGGTGTCAGAGGCATTGTCTCTTTGGAAATTAATTTTCCTGTCGATTTCCTTATTTCTCTTAATTGATGAGGGGCAAGTCTTAGGCGTGTTGCCAGCGGCACCAGCCGCAGCCTCCCGTAGGTACCGGCGGAGCCAAAAGCACTAGCTCCGAGGGCTGGGGAGTGTAATGAACTCTCAGAGGACTCGTTGCAGCTCAGCCCGTGCTCTAGATTAGCTGAGGAATCATCTGGCCCAGCTATTAACTGTCCCATTTAACATCATAAATTATTAACCTAATTTTGAGGAGGGTCAGTGACGGATCACGCTGATTTTGTCAGCTTTTCTGCAGCCTTTCGCAGAGTCTGCTGGCGCGGGGTAAGCCACAGGCAGAGCCTGAGGGTCAGTGCCTCCAGAGAAGGAGAGAGACAGGGCAGCACTGCCTGGCTGCCAGCAGAAGGACCAGCTCTGCCTCCTCTTCCAGCCCAGCAGAGAGCTCAGGGAGAGCCCAATCAGGGGGAATCCTCTGTTGTAAATGAGGGATGTAAGAGCTGCCTCTAGGCAAGACCTAAGCCACCCACTCCCCACCACACCTGCACCCGTGGGCATGGGTGTCCAAGACCTCTGCCTCTTGCTGGTTACCAGTGTGTGCTGCCTACCCTTGGTGCAAGCCATTACCAGAGGTGCTTTTTAGCTTATTTAAGCAATTAGGATGCTCTTTAGTTTGTACAACAAAGGCCTGAGGTCAGGAGGTTTTTCTTCCTATGCTTGTTGTAGACTAGAGCTAGTTCAAAAAGTTTCCTTCCTGGAAAAAGTTGTATTTAAAACTGGGGGGAAAACGGATTCTTGGTATAAAAGTTTTAAACCATTCAGTGTTTTTTTTTTTCTAGCTGATTGAAGTGTAATGAAAATTTAAGGAATACCATCTTTTCTTGCCCCTTTATCTTGCTCAAAGAAGAGAGATGCATGCAAGAAGAAGGGTCTGGGAATTGCACTCAAACCAGCCTTTTTTTTAATTGAGTGGAAAAATTTTGAAGTCATTTGGTCTGTTGAAAAAAAACATACAAACTGAAGGAAAGCAAGCTCTGAAATCCTTGTAAAACGCCTCTTTCATTCTGGCATCACAAAAAGGACTTTTTGTTTCCCCGCGAGCAGCTGTGCTGCTCAGTGCTGCCTGTCCGTGGTGTGTGAGTGCGTGGCCCTGGACTGGCCCTGTGCGTGTCCCCATGGTATGTCCCATGAAGGGGTGGCATTTGGGAGCCAGTGTAGCCCCCAGCCCTGTTCCCCTTTGCTTTGAGGCTGTGCGAGGATCAGCAGCAGTTGTAGGACAGAGTATCGCTCTCTGCCATGCATTTCCCTGGCTGGAGGTGCTTGGGGTCAGGATCAGCAGGCTGCATGG
>BJBW01002023.1:0-12969 GCA_004320125.1 Scolopax mira
TTTCTGGAAGTGCAAGCATTAATTCCCACTTGTTCATGGGCATACATTACTGCAGTTAGCATCTCATTGTTAGTCCCCATGTCTTCACCACTACATGTGTCTTTCTCTCCCACATCAACTGCTGCAATAGTCTGTAAGGCCTTACTTGCACCTGTACCAACTAGCACTGTCTCGCTACTCATGGGCACTTAAGTAGTATTCTTGGTTCCAACCCCATCTCCCTTCAAATCTAGTTTAAAGCCCTCTCAATGAGCCCTGCTAATTCTTGTCCTAGTATCCTTTTTCCACTTTGGGTTAGGTTTCCCCCACCTGCTGCCAGCATCCCTGGTGACATGTAGATCAGCCCATGATTAAAGAATCCAAAGTCTTGCCTTTTACACCAGTCTTTTAGCCATGGGCTGATCTATAGAATCTTCTTAATTATCCCTTCATTCATCCCTGTGACTGGTGGGATAGAGGAGAACACCACTTGCGCTCCTGATCCCTTGACCAGTCATCCCAATTCTCTGAAGTCCCTTTTCATTGCTTTTAAGCTTCTATTAGCTACCTCATAATTACCCACTTGAAATATCAGGAGTGGGTAATGATCTGAGGGTTGAACCAGGGAGTGGATTTTTCTCTGGATGTCCTTAATCCTGGCTCCAGGGAGGCAGGTGACCTCCCTGTGGGACGGGTCTGGTCTGCATATTGGGCCCTCTGTTCCACTAAGAAGGGAGTCGCCTATTACAATCACCCTTTTTTTTTTTTCCTTGGTTGACGAGGTCCTGAGGCATGGGGGTGGGTGACTATTCCTGGGTGTCTCACTGGGTAGATCGTCCTCTCCATTCTCATTTACTTCATCCCTGAAATCCAGAACTCCAAACCTATTATGCAAATGCAACTGGGAAGGGAGGGAGGCTGTTGGGGGTTCCGCTTGCCTTTCCTCGGAAGGACCAGCCTCCATTCCCCCCTTTCTATTAAGTCCCCTCTCTCTGCCTGGTGACAGGACGGGAGGAGATCAAGTTTGCCTTCCCATAGCTGAGCTGTTTCTGGTCAAGACAGTTCTGGGATCACTAACAGGGAATATCTGCAGACACACTTAGCATATAAACTTAAAAAGAAACTCTGAGATTGACATGACAAGCAGAATAGGCCAGAGGGGTCTACTGATGAAATGTAAAGTTTAATTCCTGAGGCTGTCAGAAGTGAATAAGAAAATAAGTGTGATGCAATCAGAAAATGTCAAGTACACAGGCAGGATATAATTTAATGAGTTCTACAGAAGTGACCCAGAATTTGAAGACGAGTCTGTGCATCTAGGAAGCTACCAGTAATAAAATATTATTGTTTATTTTTCCCATAATTAACACTGGCCCTTCCAATATTGATTACAACATGTAAAATCCATTATATTTACTAATGTGTTACCTATTTCTTTCTATAATTCACCCCTTCTGTACCACCATATTACACTCTCTGTATTTGTTATTCAATAATTATGAAAAGTTATTTTAGTCCTCAATAATCAAAGTAATAAGCATTACAAATGACTCCCAGAAAAAAAATATCTTTAAGACTTGTTCCAGAAAAAAGATCTAACCCAAGTACCAGACTTACAGCTTGAATTGAGAATGGATATGCAAAACCTTGCAGCTATCTATCCAAGTAAACCTCTATTAACATGAATAACCACATGATATTTAAAAAAATATTATGAGGAATAATATTAAAATTCAGTTAGGAAACCATACCATTCTCTCTTATTCCAAACAGGTCTTCTTAGATATGGTGTCATCACTGGTACTACCTTAATAGAGTTTGTGCTGGTTTTGGCTGGGGTGGAGTTAATTTTCTTTGCAGTAGCTGGTGGTGTTATGGGCTACGTTTTGGATTTCTGCTGGAAATAGTATTGATAACACCATGATGTTTTAGTTCTGGCTGAGCAGCACTTACACAGAGTTAAGGCAGCTTCTGCCCCTCACATCACCCCACCAGCAATTGGGCAAGGGGTGCACAAGAAGCTGGGAGGTAACACAGCTGGGACAGCTGACCCCAACTGACCAAAGGGATATTCCATACCTTGTGCCATCACGCTCAGTGTATACAACTGGGGGAAGAGGAAGGAAAGGGGAGACCTTCAGAGTTACAGCATTTGTCTTCCCCAGTAACCTTTATGTGTGACGGAGCCCTGCTTTCCTGCAGATGGCTGAACACCCACCTACCCATGGGAATCAGTCACAAATTCCTTGTTTTGCTTTGCTCGTGCACGGCTTTTACTTTACCTATTAAACTGTCTTTATCTCAACCCACAAGTTTTATCACTTTTGCCCTTATGACTCTCCCTCATCCCTCCTCGGGGAGCGAGCAGGTGCCTGCTGGGGTTAAAGCACAAGAGTTCAATCTAGAGTAGGACAAAAATAAGCAATAACACAGGAACTAGCTCAGATGACTGTATACACAGAAATTGTGCCACGAAGAAAGAGGCTTAAAACCACTGGTATTCACTGAGGCAACTGTATAGCAGAAACTCCACTATATAGAAAATAATAATATAGGTGGGCTTCTAGACAAACTAAATGTGAAATAATAAAGTACTTTAAGAAGGCTGAATGTATGTCTCTGAATGAAATAAATAGATAATACCTCTGTGCATATATTGGCATCTGCACACTGCGTAGACACCCCCACTTTGGGACAACAGTAACATTTTTAGTTTTCAATCCCATTTTGCTACCCATTTAGCCCTCTCTGTTCAAAAGAAACCCCCCCCAAAAACCACCCCAACAACACCTGCCTCTTATTATCTGTCCTGAAATGCCCACAGAGCAATTTCAAACAGAATCCATTTCAGACTGTCTTGTGTATCAAAGCCAAATAAACACTCCACAGTCTCTCTTCAGTAAGCATTCAGGGTAATCTTACCTATGTAGCTTACCTACCTCTGCTTTTTAATATGAGCTGAGGCAGGAACCCATCCTTCTTCCTTTTACTGAGGCAGAACTCAGTAAAACTGTAGAACTGTACTGTCTTACTTTGCACTCAGACAACCAAATTAACATGGGATAAAACAATGTTTCACAACCAGAGATGGAGCAAGTTCTTGAAATGAGAAGAATACACAACTTCAGGTACTTGCAGCAAAATTTTGAAGGCCATGAACAGTTGCATGGCTTAACCATATTAGGCTGGTGCAGCCAGTAAATTAACCTATTTCTCACTGGCTTTAGCGGTACTAACAAGGCTACATTTACAAAAAGATGAACTTCTTCGGTCGTTCTTACATATCAGACGCTACTTTATATGCAATTTAATATCTAGACTACTGCCAAAGAGAATGGGCCAAGCTTAAAAATCACTTAGGTATTTCTGACAATTTTAGCCAGTGGTAGAACATAGAGACATTTCATACTTAGAGAAGAAGAAAGAAACATTTAAAATAACAGCTTCTGACATCACTTAGAAGATTGACATATTAAAAAAAAAAAAAAGGAAGTATCTCTGGGGATCAGGTAAAGGCACATACATAGCGTCACCACATAAGTCATATAGCTCTTTCTTACAAGTTTTCATAGAAAAGGCTGCAGTTTATTTTTATTCTTCTTTTTCAACATACACCATAACTGGAACCCTGGAACCATGATGGCTATGATAAAAACATCCTTTAAGATAGCAAGTCTCTCAGAATTATAGAAATATTATTCACCCAAAGTTTGTAATAAAGACTTCCTGAATCTATAGAATTTTAAGTCACTCAAGCTAACATGAACCTAGCAATTTCAGTAATAAGGATATGACCCTAACTTCAATTTTTTTTTTTTTTAAACCTAAGAAATCTGCACCAAGAAAACCACAGCACTAAATAATTGAATCAATAGAGATTTAGATTAGATACCAGAAAGAAATTCTTTCCTGTGCAGGTGGTGAGGCACTGGAACAGGTTGCCCAGGGAAGTTGAGGCTGCCCCATCCCTGGAGGGGTTCAAGGCCAGGCTGGATGGGGCTTTGAGCAACCTGGTCTAGTGGGAGGTGTCCCTGGCCATGGCAGGGGGGTTGGAATGCCATGATCTTTAAGCTCCCTTCCAACTGAAACCATTCTATGATACTAAAATGTCTTGCTAATGTCGGTAAATGCTTTTTAAATTGAGACAAATTTGGAACACAGAAAATTAAAATCAATCAGATGTGGCAAAGAGTTTAATCCAAAAACATGTTTCATAAAGATCTTAGAATACGTTTAATCTAAAAAGAGGAATTTGTAAGTGTAGCAGTACCACACTTTGCTGGTCTCCCTCTAAGATATATGAACTGACTTTACCATCAGTAGAAGACATGTGTAGCTGTATGCCCATATGTTGGGTTTTGTTTATCTTTTTGGTCTCATTGGGGCACAAAATTGAGAAGATGACAATAACCTCAATGATGATAGCATGTCAAAGTAGCTGGAAGGGTTGGCAATACAATACACTTTACAATGAAAGCATTTTACAAAGCATTGCATCTTTGGTATGCCTTACTGTAGCAATTTGCTTTCATCACAGAATTTTAATAAGGAAACACATCTCAGATTGCAAGTATTTGTGAAAATCTTGAACTTTTCTTTGAACCACAGAATGATATTACTTTGATCAATAATTGCTGTAAGCTTTTCTATTTTATTTTAATTTTGTTTTTCATTGTGTTTGATTGTTACTTTGCATAGATAAACCACTGTTGCCCCAGGATACTTCTGAAAATAAGCTGATAGTCTCAAAGGTTTTAATTATCCCAGTTAAATAAAAGTTACTACTACTCCTGCTACTTGATAGGAATTCTAATTAGTATTAAGTCAATTTTGCTTTTCCTTGTATGAACATATTTTTAAATATTAAGTTATGTTCTGTAAATTGCAACTTTATCATGTAACTTACTGCCATTAAGTCAGTTTTATATGAGAGTTTACAATATTTTAGAAGTTTGTGGAACTAGATTAACTACCTAGGTAGTTAGTGCTCACCTCACTCCATGACCCAGCAAGTACCATTAAGTACAATGACAAATCTTCCAACACATATATGCACTTACAAAAGAATTATCATTAGTATACTCTCCCACAGAGCAGCCATAATATTGTATCAAGACTTACCTGATCATAAAATTTTCCTCAGTGTTAATTTTTCAGTTGCCAAAACAATAAAATTAAGAGCATACAAGCAGTGTCTCCTCATCTCAACGCTTGCTTATTATCCAGATGAATGAAGGTGAGGAAATGCTTAAACATACTTGATAGTCATAATGCTATAGCTCTATTTCCTGGTGCGCACCACTGTTCTGCACAGAATTGTTTTTTCATTTGAATATAATTTGAATTGCATGTGTCTTACTAAATGTTACTCATGGTTAAATGAAGGGTCAGACTCCTGAATAACACAAATAATTCTCCAGTGGAAATACCAGGTTTGTTGTAGGTATCCAGGTTGGTTGCATTGTTAATTATAAGTTTTTTAATCATTATGGCACACTTCTTATGCATAAAATTTAAGTGAAACCTGTTAGAAGCTTACTTCAATGTCCTTCAAAACGTGTGCTAAAGAATGATGGATACTATAAGGATTTTATTTTTCTTGTGCAACAGCATGTTGTCTTAGAACAGAAGTGACTTGTACTTGGAAGGAATCTATTCCCATCCTTAATAGAACACTAAAATGCAATACATCATTTTTTAGTAATCCTGTCATTATGAGTGTAATGCCTTAGGTGGTAGATAAGGTAGATTTGACACAGGAAAATGACACTGTCTGCACTGGAAACACAGACTATTATTTTTGTTCTGGCTTTGCAATTACAATATAGACATCATGACAAGTCTGCTTGGGCTACCCACCATTCAACAAATGATACTTGAGATTCTGTCCTTTCTTAATAGATGCTTTCTTTCCTTATTATTTTGTATGTGCCATTGGCAAAGGACATGCTGCAGAGCACTACAGCCTGCTGTTCTGATTTGAAACCCAGCTCAAAACCTGAGTTCTTCTAAGTATATGCAAAAAATCTGCATGGCAACCAGCAAACCACATGCATGATAATTCCGCAGCTGTAAATGGACTCCACGAATAGCAACCTACTGTCTTCCATACAAGCTATGCCAGAAAAATTTGTTTGCTGGTGAATGAATAATAATCCCCCAAATACAATATGATTTAGGATTACTTGCTTCTATTGGTTTTAAAACACACTAAAAAGAACACTTTCAATGAAGAGGGACATTGCTACTCTTTGTTATTATTTCATCCTCTGTAATTCAGGATGTATACTGGGCACATACAGCACAAAGAATGTTTATATCACTCTCCTAACAAAACCAAACAAATAAAAAAAAAGAGACAGCTTGTTTTCACTAGCCTGACTCACAACTAGACATCTCAAACACAGGCCTCTCTAATCCTGAGCCTATTATTGAGCCATTACTTATTACTGTGCAATCAAAAGAAGTCTTTACAGCACAGTGTATTACCTCTTAGGTCATATTGGCACTTACATTTTTTAATTTTTATTTTTTTTTAAATTAAAAATGCAGCATTCAACTTACCTGACAAGTAAAAGATATTGGGTCAGCCACTTTCTTAAAAACGTGCTCAATCTCCTCTAGTGCAGTATAGTACTCAATCTGTGCTGTGGTCTTAATGACTCCCCCACAGTAGACATTTATATATACAGGGCCAGCAGGAAAATCTTATAAAACACAATCAGAACAGTAGCTGAAAATAATTTTACAATCCAAACGCAGAGGTTTCAGGGATTGAGTAGAAGAACAGGAAAATATCACAGAAAATGGATAGAGCCAATGAACTAAATTTGCATTTCACACATGATTCAGTGTAGTCAGTTTTTTTATTCACCTTTCAGTCTAACATTAAAAGGTGACAAAAGAAAATACATTATCTGTAAATCTGTATAAAACAAAGCTATTGTATTACTTCACATTAGAAAGGAGATGAAAACAGTATGCTTCAAATTTCCAACTTCCCTTTGATAGACTGATGACCTATAATCAGCTCCCTTATGCCTACAAATTAAGGAAAAGGTCATTTATTACAAATAGTAGAATTGCTATTCATCTTTTGAAACATTTTTCTTAATTGTAGGCAAGGTTCTCAAAATTGGATTTGAGCTAGGCTGCAGAAATTGCAGTATAATTACTTTCATTCCAGTTATTTACCTAGTAAAAGCAAAGGAAAGAGGCATTTGTGCAGTCTGTTACTTAAGTATGACTTGCTCTGTGTATGCAGCATGAGCCCTCTTTATGAGCACATTTTATAATTCATTAGTATTCTTTGTGCCAGGCATCCTGCTGTACCATACCAGCACGAGCACTGTTTTCTTAAAATTCTAACTCTCCTCACAAAAGAGAGATAAAAATGGGCAACTCTGAAGATGGAGAAAAGAAACAGAGCCAGAAGAAAAAATTTTTTTAAAAAGAAGGGTACTCCCAAACTTCCAACTTTTTGTGATTTTGAAACAGAAAGAAAAGCCTACAGAGAGAAGCATTAAATGCAAATGATATTTTATTTACAGTTCATATTTTATTTCTTCATTCACTATAGAAACCTTCCTGTGATAAACCATGTTTTCACCGAATAATTCCGGAAGAATCTTTTAAGATCTGTGAATGAGGATTTGAGATTTCCCTCTCTGAAATCCAGTTACAGACAATAGTTTCCTGTTGGTTATATACTTCCCAAACATGTCTCTAAAAACAAGCTCTCTGCACCGTCACATTAATAAAGAATTCTAAGGCCATATGTGGCAATTGTCTCAGGACGGTGTTCCAAATGACAACCAGGACACAGAATACCCAAACGTAGCTCCAAGAAGCCACTGTTGAAAATTGTAGCCTATATATTCTTCCTATCTAATTTTGCATTGCAATGGATTTAGAATAAAATTTTATATAAAATCCTTTGGGAATTCACATCATGCAGTGGAAGAGCAAGCTACACTCTGAATATTTAAGTTAAAATTTTCTTAATTTTTAACTCACATCAAGTGAGTGGGGATAGGTGCCGCCCTTAAATCTGCACAGATCTCCTAAGATCTCTTGTTGTTAACTAGTTGAAACAGTTACGGACAGACCAGTTGAAAAAAAAAATCATTAGAAACCAGCAGAGCTTAGTGAGACAGAGAAATGGTATAGACATGAACTGAGGAAAAAGAATTATTTCCTGTATTAGTAAGAATTATAGAGAGCAATATAACTAAATTTGCTGCATTAAATGTAAAATGAAACATATTAGTAATAAAGTAATAATAAAAGAATATTAGCTTTGCATTTTATGGCAGTGATTTTAAAGAACGTTCATCTGTGACTAGTCAATAACATTTTAAGACTGCCACCTGCCATCTAACCACATAAAAACAACCTAATAGAACCTAGTTTCCCATAAATCAGACAGCCTTGCTTCTCTGCATTATTAATAAATGTTCTGTGTGCAAAACCCATGTACAGGAAACACCTACAAAACAGTGAGAAGTGAAACTACTTATCAGAAAAAGTGAAGGGATTCCAAATTTTTCTGTTTACTTAAAGGTAAAGAATGATTTTCTTACCTAAGGCTTTCATGTACTTGACCTTGTTATTCCAGGAGGCTGGCTGTGTCCTAATTCGTTGATTATCTGCTATGAATTCAATTTCTACAGTTTCATCATCTATTTCATCTTTCAACAAAATGAATATTTCACCAGGGTTCTATAAAATGAAAATATGTTCCCATTAGTCCTTTGGTAAATTATATTGAAAGTATAAAATGCAAATGAAAACATAAGTTGGAAGGAAAGTTCCTTTATCAACAGCTTCATCCAAAAAAAAAAAATAATCATAGTACCAAAACTGTATGGTATTATGATGCTATCTCAGCACTATCCTTTAGTATTTTACTGACATGAACGACTCAATTGATGTAGTATTTTAAATTCAGCTTAGCTAACAATATTTTAAAATGGTATTTTAAATGCATAAGTCGGTGAATTACTATACTTTCTAAGACCGTTCTACTTTATAGTCTGGAAAAATGACATTTAGTCTAGTAAGACGAACCTAAAATACTTCAGGCTCACTTAAACTCTTACAGTGAACTGGCAGTAAAGCCAGAAGCAGCAGGTAATATGAGCCAATACCGCTCTACTGCTTTCTGAACCAGAGGGAATATTACTCCCTTAGAAATGTACTGATCTCAACAAGGAAATAATGTGTGTAATAACAATAATAATAATAATGTCATTTTGAAAGACAGCAAGCAAAACATGGGACATCCCATGTACACCACAACCTCCATATCTGACTGTGGCCATTTACTTATATAAAGGAATGCAGTGCTCTACTTACATTTTCACATATTGTCCTCACAGCAATTCTGATTAAAACCAATACACGTGAACATTTTTGTCCTTCAGATATGCATGCATTTATAAATACTTCCAATTAATTTAGAATCAGACAAGGTATACTCACACATAAGCACTTGTGTAACTCATTTAGTATGGGCACAAATGCATGTATCCATATACCCATCATGGATTCTTGCTAAGAGACACACCATATCTCTCACAAAGTGCCTAACTACACACTCCCTCTAAACTACAGGGTCCACATAATAGTAATATCTCAAACTGTCAAATAATTCTAACAGAGATAAAATTCCTCAGAGGCTGTCTCAAAACTACACTATTTGCAAATCCTTTGGCTGCAGCGTGGATGAGACACAAAGGTGAAATAAATCTGTTGCAGTCTCCATGCACCCTCATTTTGTCCCCTTATCTGCTATTTGTTTTCAAAACTGTTATATATGTTATATATGTAAATGAGATTGCAGCAGGAAGAGAAGAACATTGACTGTTATCCCAAAGATTTTAGCATCCAAAAACCTTACCTCACATGATATTCTTCCTGGAAGCACCAATATCAACTGCTCGTTAGTTTCTACCGTCTCAGAAAGTACCTCTCTTTTTAAACTGAGGTCTGTTCTGTCTGATGCTCTCCTGACATCTGCCAAGTTAATGTCAGAGCTAGTCTGGTGATCTGGAATAAATAACGTGGAATGAGGACATTGTTAATAATCCCAGATCAACAAAACATGGTAATGATGTGTTTTCCAACATATTAGAGACTCATACATTTGGAGCTACATTAAGAACACTGCATGAAAGTCTGGCAAAGTTCCTTTCATTTAAATGTGAAAAGGTTTCTCCCTTTGATAGAAGAGCCTGCCTCTGAAGTTCTGATCCTGCGGTCTTTATAAGAACTAACCTTGCTCATATGCTTCCTCTTACTAAAGTCAACAGGGACATGGCCTTTACACCAAAGTCCTTGTGACCAATGAGGTCAAAGAGATCAGCCAGTTTTGTAGTCTCAGAAGAAATCTCATACGTTGGAATAAACTCTGACTTTCCCTCTGTGTAAACAAGGACACGCTACACTTTTGCAACATCAGCCCACTTGTCTACAAGGAGGATTTCTGTGAGGGCAGTGATACTGTGACCAGGAAACTATGACAGTCAACAGAGATTCCATAGTCTTTGCCCTCCTTCATGGACAAAACGATGAACTGAAGGCATACTTTTTTTTTTAAATATGTGGAATATTGTTGATTTGGAAATGCTACGCCAGTCACACAGAGAGCTTGCAACCAGTTTCATTTCTGTTTTGCTGTACCAGTAAAGGCCCAGGAGCCATAGTGAATCCTTCACCAAATTGCAGAATTTTAATGAGGAAATACAAAAGAAGTGACAACCGCACCCGCAGAGCTCTGACTCAACCTGTGTTTTAGAAAAGCTATTCTTCACACCTGCTACTTCTCAGCTGTATCATTACTGCTCCTTTCCAGACACTCTATTACACTGTACAAAACACTCTTGCCACCCATCTCAAAGTACTGCAGCAGGTCTTCATCATGCTGGATTACCCAGCCTATTGCAGTCACCTGGTTAGATTAATGGTATCATTCCAAGAAGCTCAGAGTTAAAAAATCTTTACTGTCTAGTGAGAAAAATATCCTGAGAGACATCAACAGTATCTTGTATTACTGTAAATTATGGAACACTCACAGTCAATTACATTCAAGGACACATAACTTTTCAGGCACATCTTTTCCTCTTAAATGGATATAGAATATTAATATAAATTAGCGATGGGCAGAATACAGAACAGTAGCAATTTGGCTTTGCGCAAACAAGTACCACAGCCATTTGTTTTTTTCCAAGTGTGCCCAAGTCACTGAGGAACACAAACAATGTAGTGCTCCTCAGTGGCACAGAATTCTTTCCATTCAGCATTGGTTTTGGTAATTTACAATTACTTTTCACGACTTCTTGCTTGCCTTTATTTCCCCCATATGTACCAGTTTGAAACAGAATGTTCTCCTTCCTTATCAACCCTGCCTTGCTTAAGAAGGCATAGTTTTTAATAAACATCTATAATAAATGTGCCTGCTAAGTGAAGTTATGCCAGGGAATGTAGTACAGAAACTTGAGTATGCTATGTCTGATAGAGTTTTCTTTTTTTTTCAACCCCAGAGATGTGCTTTGATTGTTGGAGAGATCCCAGTAAAAGGTTTTAAAAAAAAAAAAGAAAGTATAATTTATCCATGTTTTGTCAAGGAAGCTACAGGTTTTTTGAACATCTAAGGTGGATGGGTTCAGTGTTCATCAGCAGCTAGTAAAGCCTCCCCAGCCCATTCCAGCTTACATTCTCATGCTTTTAAGGTAAACTAATTCTGAATTAAAGCTGTGAATTGAGCATAGATTGGTAAAATTACACTGAACCTACATGTAGACATACTTTACTGAATTGAAGTAGTTTTAATTCCATTAGCTGTAATTTGTTTTGGAAGTTAAATAGGCTACACTGAACAAAGGCTACTTTGATTCTGAATGAGAATCCACCCACAATTCAATCCAGTTTAACTAAACCAGCTCAAAACATAAGTACATTAATTTACCTGATTACCACTATGAAGACTAGACTTTATTTAGCATCATCTAGGAAGGCCTGAACTCTTGCTGAGGAAAACGGGATCCTGTAGCCCACACCATGTACTTTGGTTATAGTACGTATTCATAGTTTAAGTCACTCATAAATCTTACACTTAAGCACACAGAATTTACTTCAGAAGACAACATCTGAGGTGTATGCTTCTGAAATTTTTTTTTCCACTTTAGGCAAAGGAGTCTAGCAAAGACAAGAAACATTTCATTTTTCAGGTTGACAAAATGGAAGGACTGAATAACAAATCTGGTAGGCGCAGGACTCCAAGATGTCAGCTTTCTGTCAGTGACCATTCTTCAAGGATCACACGGATGCATTCCAATCTCGAGAAGTTCATGACAGCTTTATTTCTACAGTCTGCACGCTACTTATCTAAGATGAGAGTAGTTACTTCTGCTTTTTAATGTCCACAGTAATTCATCCACTGAGGAGGTCAATGCTAGAGCTAACAAGTTGGTTTAAATTAGGATAATTTTTTCCTCCCATATGAATTGCATTTTAGTATTTTTATTATGCCTAGTGACATATGACTATCAGTACTTCTACCCAGTCAGTATGGGGACTGTACAGCGCTAGAGTTTAAACATATTATTAAGAAATGTGGCTCTTACATCAAAACCTCAGATGTTTAAAAGAATGAGGGATACATTTTCTGACTGTGAAAGCAGTTAGCAATTTCTTAACTAAAATACATCAAGCATACCTCTTTTGCTACATGTCAGGCCCACCTGAAAAATCAATGAAAACCATTGTCCTGGTTTGAGGTAAATCAGAACTGATTTTCTATTCAGTAATTTTACTTTTCCAACTGGGCCTCTTCTAACTAACGAAACACTGAAATTAACAGCATATTGTTCAGAAACTGCTCACTCTCAGTGATAAGACCTGATTATACCAAGGAATGGTACGCAGAGAGGAGTGGACAGGACAGGTGACCCAAAACTGACCAACAGGGTATTCCATCCCATCCGCATC
>BJBW01002023.1:13065-83499 GCA_004320125.1 Scolopax mira
GAGTCCAGCCTGGGACTGTCCCCTGTGCCTGCCGGTGATGATCACCCTGGAAGCTTGAGATGGTTTTGTATATACTGTATACGTATTTTTTTTTCTTTCTTTTCCTTTTCCTTATTATTATTATTTCATTTATATTTTCATTAAAGTAGTTTAGTTTTTTCTAAACTCAGAAGTTTTTTTCTTTTCTTTTCCCCCTTCCTCTCTTCTCTTTTCCTTAAGGGGGGGGAGGGAGGGGCCATCTATCGTTCTGGTTGGTCAATTCAGTCAAAACCATGACAACCATGTAAAGCAGTCCAGGAATAACAGGATCTATATTATGACTACTACATATTCAATAACCAAATTCCAAAGACACGAAATCCAGCACTCAGATTCCTATCAGCAGTTGCAGACAATCTGTCCTAAAACATGCAACATGAAACAACCACGTGAAGCATAATTTGGATTTGCTGAACAAGAAATCCAACAGAGATTAAGCAAGCCTGGGTTTGGCATTAGCTAAAACAATGTAGTTTATAACATTTTAAAACTACAGTAATGAGATTCTAGTAACACAAATAAAACAATGTATAGACAATATTTGTTTAACATGGGCAGGTGTAGCCTGATATAAAGGTCTTCTGAACACCTTTACTGTGAAACCTCTTTACAGTCTTGCCTTTAACCCAAAAGCAATGGCTAGGGAGCTCCTCTAGTTGCTAAGACTTTCAGAAAAATTATCATTTAACAAGAATTTATAACTGTAGGTCAATTTTAGCTTAAAAGAAACATAAAAGAACATCATTATAATGCTGGAATATCTAAGAGAGAAGATTTATTAATGGGTACTTGTTAGTTGGCAAATGTGTTCTTTTAACATTATATAGAATGCTGACCTGTCTGTGAGGTTCTTAAAATGTAGCAGTAATGATTAAAACAATGGATGAATAAAACCAGACCCTTCCTTATAGAATAGAAGCATAAGAAACTATTAACTATATCTAACAATGCTTAGACACCACTAGAAACTAGAAGCTAAAAAGAAAGTAAATATGTTATAATCTTCCCTTTAGTTTTCAGGACAGTCCTACTGGGAATTATCATCTATTAGAGAGGGTAATGCACCAGTTCCATCAGGTTACTTTTGTTGGCTTACTTTTGACAAACATCTACTGCTGATGGTCACATTGAAAGGACTGATTTTAAATTAAGTTGGTATTTAAATAATAAAATATTGCACTGTAACAGTTATTCACTTAATTGGGCACAGTGCTGATGTTTTCAATTTTCCTTCAATATTCTCTCAATTCATGCAACTTCAATACATCAATTGGGTATATTTTACACAAAACCTTTTGAAATACATTATTCCAAGCATTATTGCTTTCAATTTAACATTTTAAACTGAATTCACAAAATTACTTTGAAGTTGCATTCCTTCACACACACTGAGAAATTTTAATGGAGTCTCTCTAGTCTCTTGTGGATTCAACTGTTAATGCCTCACCATAGCTTCTAAACAACTTTCAAGCCACATCCAACCTCTTCCTCCTGCCCCCAAATTCTAACTTTTCAAATATACTCTGTAGCTATCCCTATTGCAGTCTACATGAGGATTATAAATTGTCTCTGGCTTTGATTACTTGGTATTTGCTACATGTTTTGAGTCAACAATGTATGTGACAGATTTGGGATATTAAAAATAGCAGAAAACATTAACTGATGAAAGATTTATGTGTTTTCTAAGGCTACCCATGACATAAATCTCACAGCCCAAATTTAGTCTGTTTTACAAAAGGAAAATGCCTGCTAGGTTTACAAATTTCAGTTCTTCCTCAAGTCTTACTAAAGCAATGCTAGCTGAAGAACCCAAACATCCTAATCTATCCCTAGATCACATAACATAAAAGAGGATGAGAAATATGGGCAAATCAGGTCAGGCAGACGACAAGGAATGGAAAGGTAATTAAGTACATGTGACCAACTTGTAATGTGAAATAAAACCACACACTTTGTGTGTGTCAAAGACTAAAATAAAGAGGATTACAAAGGATTTCAGTGCAGGAGTCATCCCATGCAATATGATAGGACCACCTCCCAGCACAGTGTGAAGTAAAGGCAGAGGTTCTGTGTCAGAACCACTGGATTCTGTGAGGTATAACTGAAAAGGTGCTCATATATAAATGACTTCCTTGCAATTCAAAAGCTTGAAGTCAGATATATTGACTTCATAAGTGAGTGCTCTGCAGAAATGTAGTAAAAGTATATAAATGTCGTAAAGTACAGCCACACAGAAAAAAACAAGGTAACCTGTAACATGGAAAAAAAAAAAACCAGGAAAAAAGACTTATACGCACCATACCCTTCCAGGAATCTACTATAAGTTCATCATAGACATTTATGAATATTAATCCTCTTAAAGTATTGGTATTTTTAAATGCCAATTTAAAACTGTATGAACTCAGAGAGTATAGAAGAGTGGGATGGAAAGGCAGCCTCTAACTACTATAAATTGCTCTATAAGCAACCTGGGAAAGGCAGCGAGAAACACAAAGGCAGAATTCATCCACCACACTGGACTTCATTCAATGAGCCTGTTTTACTCAGCATGAACATGGGATCTATTTGTTTTTACCATAAGCCCTTTCTAAGATGTGATTTCAAAGCAAATCTCCTTTCCTGCCTTGCTGAAAAGTTTTCTTTTACTGATGGTGACAGAAGACTTAGGAATGGCAAGGTTTTTAAAAATTGCAGAAAATTATTAGATACATACTCATAAATATAAATATATGACTTAAATCTTAATTTTTTTTCATGTATAAATTCCAGACCAAGGAATTTTCATTATTGAACGTATTCATTATTGAACAAGCTTTAAATAATGTTTCCCTCAATGCTAAATTATCTGTCTTTTGCAAATACATTGACAGTTATCTTTGTTTTACTCAACAGCATTCTCAGTCCCAGTTTCTCCTGCATGGTTGAGTTCTTCTGTCAAAAACAGTACCTTTCTGTGAGTTGGCCTATTTTCCCCATGTCTCCAAAATGTTTCTATTACTTTATTTATGGTGAACAATTTTTCTTGCAACTAAGCAAACTGACAGTTCCTTTAAAAGATATGAAGAACAGTTTTTCCTTTTCTGTATATTTGGAGGTGGTATTTATGTCATTTTAGCAACCGATGGTGTTGCAGTTTCCATACATGTCTATTTCTCTCCCATAACACAGCAATCCCTGGACCCCCCTTCCCCATCTATTGTTTTATGCATTACTAGAAACGTATAGGCAAAGATTGATTTGATTGAGAAGACGTATACCTACCTCTTCTTGTGATATCAGGTATGTTTTTGTACACAACAATTTACCACTCATATGTAATTGTAGCCTAATGGCTACATCTTATGATGTATAGCCATATTGGATCTGATAGTAAAACCAAGAAATTCTCCCTTCAAATAGCCCCAGAACAGCAAAAAAAAAAAAAAAAAAAAGCAATGTACCAATTTATTCATAATCTCTAAAAAATAATTTGCATGAAACTGTAGGTGTTTCTTTATATATATACTCTCATATGACTTTAGCTGTATATTCAGAGGCAATCTAAGGCTAACAAAAACTAACCAGTTTCTAACTGTTCTATTGCTTGGAAGAAAGATTTGACCTAAACTGAGCAGTCAGGGCTTTGGTTAGGATGCTTTTTGGGACAAAGTTTATCTTTTACTATATATCGATTAATGTTATTACTTAATAATTGCAGTTATTACTGCAATTAAACCTATGATTTTCAGCCACAGCAGGAGCGCTAATAATATGACCACTCTCTTGAGCTCTAGACAGTTCATAACTGTCCCAAAGGCTTTCTAAACTGTTATACACACCGATTAGTTTGGAAATAATAATTACTTGCCTAAGGTCATTTAGGCACTGAGTGGAACTGTTGATGGAGCCCTAGCCTGTTATTTCCAATTTCCACATTCTGCATGCTTTCACCCTGTCTCTTCTCCAGAGAAAGGCAAACTGAAGTCCAGTTCTCTGTGTGCAACAGCAGCTCTCAGTTATTAAAGCCTACCGTTTTATTAAAGAGTCCATCTATCCACTTCAGAGTTACTGGAGTTATACCACAGGTTATCCTCCTGCTGCTGACTCAAATTATCACTGAAGACAAAAGCCTTACAGCAGGTTGTGAGCAAATCTCCAAAACTTGTTTGCCTGATAAAATGGTCCTGCAACTTCCATATTATTTCAAAGGGGCTGGCTGCAGCTGTCTAGTGGCTCTATTATCTCTAAACTCCAATTCAAGCCTCCTATAACTGGCCTGGCACAAATTGCACACTGTGCTTGGACAGAGAAGTGGCATGTGGCTACATTCTGAATTACAGAGACACAAAAGAACACAGCTAGAGGGGAGCATTTTAGAACCAAGTCACACTTCAGGGAAGCACACCTGGCAGGCAGACCAAAAGATCAGATTTCAGGCCAAATAAGGGTTTATGTTTTTACAGATACCACCCTCAAGGAACTACTAGTGTGCAGACAAATCTTCCCCTCCTGAACAAGTCTGAAGACTGGAGTCTCTGTTCTCTTGATGAAGCATATTCTTTACAGTCATCAGAGCTCAAAAAATCACATAGCTGGAAGGTCATTAAGTTTAAATAAGTGAGAAGTCCTTTAGGCAACTGCATTGGGAGAGGCAGGGAGAGAAGTGCTGGTAGTTGGCATTCTCAGCCTTCGCCCTACTTAAAGTACAGGAAACATATTGTTAATAGCATCCAAATGTTTACTTACCCAAGACAATATTCTCCATGTTATAGCATCCCTTAAATCAATCCGGTAACAGAAGCTAGCTCGGACTGCAGCAGCTCATTTACCAAATAGCCTGTCTTAGTCTGAGTGTGACAGCAGAACTCCAATACTTGCAAAGGGCTCTTATCGACACCTGGATGAAATTCATGATGCTGTTCTTGATCTGTTCAGCTCTAAATTACATGGGACTTGTCTATCTAAGAGGCCACATCTCCCTGTGCCACACTGCCATAGCTGCTCTCAGCAGAAAGGCTCATGCCAGACACATTTGGCATTAAAGAAAGGGAAAAAAGAAGAAGAAAAGAGTTGTCAGTAAGACTGACTCACCAGGACACAAGCTGCTTTGCAATTTACTCCCACTTTAGGTTTGAAATAGCTAAAATTTACTGACCCTTAAAGCAGCTAAAAGGTACACTGCTTTCTCAAGAACACAATCAACAGCGATATTTTTAGACATATCTGCAAACCATGCTTGCTTTCTAATCCCGATTATTTTCCTGATGTTAGCATTATGAATATGAAGTTATTATCTTTTAAGACACTGTCCTTTAATCCAACACCTAGACTCCAAAATAAGCACGTTTTACTAAAACAGGATTTCAGATAGCATTATAAGTAAAGAATAGCAGAGCACAGGTATTCCGATAGCTCTTTTTTATCTCCAGAAGGGATGCCACCTATTTTGTTACAAAGTGCTGTCCTTTCTTCAGGTTAGTTTGGTAAAGGATACAGGTAACAGTATGCACAAATATGTTAGTTTGACAAGACCCTCTGAGCAGGACCAAAAGATGTCTGCTGTTAATAGGCAGACGGCTATTGCACTTTAAAATCATCTTATTGTCCTCTGCTTGCCCATTGCTGGTTCAGTTCATTAGTGCTAGGATACAAGTCTTAATGAAAAAAATGTTAAAAAGACAGACTTCCAAAGAAGGGGAGCAGCCTTTTCTGAAGCTGCGTATCACCTCATGGGTATTTAAGTCTTAGGTTAGGTCTGTTCTGCAGGTAAAATAATGAGGGCCGATTCCACAATAAGGCATTCACATTTTATCTGCACTGTTACAAGGCTGTATACACAGATCCAAGGAAGAGTGGTTCACTTTCTCAACTTCAGTACAAATTCTAGAGGTTTTTTTGGAGCAGAAAATTTCCCAAGTAACTACAAGGGAGCTTCTCAAAATACAGTTTTCTAGTAGTAAAAATAAACATTTATATATATATTTTAAAAATATATATATAAAAATAATAAACTATTATAAGTAAAAAAACTTTTCTTATAAGACTAAATAAGTCTTCTTCTCTTTTTAGAGAAACCAGAAAGTAAATACATAACATTTGTGAGTGACTAAAGAGCTGACTTGTTCAGTTATCACCTACAGAAATAAGTCCTCATAAATTCCTATCATGGTGATGAGCATTCTGCAACTGGATCTTTTCCATTCTTCCCCAGCAAATTCATTTTTTTTCACATTTGCCTATTGCTTATATTTCTCCAAAGGATCTCAGTGATCATATTTTTTTCCATTTTTCAATGTACTCTCTGACCTTTTCCCTCAAGGCCTTGCACAATTCACTTTAGTCAATCACTTCTTATTGATTGTTAGCGCTTTCTCACTCCCCATCCATCTTTGCTTTAATGGATATAGTTTGTTTTATTTTGGGTTTTTTCTATGTCTTGTCACATACTTGCTGCTCTTTCCACCATTGTTGCTTTAGATTTCGCATTTAGCTTTACACTTCTGATGGGTTCAACTTTCATTCCAGTTCAAGTCTAAATTCCATCTTCTCTCAGCTTATCCTCTCTTTTGTATTAAATGTGCATACTCAAACCAAACTTCAGCTTTCAGTGGGACAGTCTCCACTTAAAACTTCACATAAAATGCTGTTCTTCTGTGAATTTATAGTGTTCCAGTAAAAATCCTTTCTTGGTTTATAATTTCTCCTGACATCTGTTTTGTGTCATATACAATTTAGCACTCTATACAATTCTTTCTTATTAGAAGAAGCAAAGAGAAGAGAGAGTCCCTGGAAACATTTTTTCACAATCTACCTGAAGTCAAATCCTGTCCAGTTAACTGAAGATTCACCTGCTTTCTGCAGGACCCAAATACTGGTTCACCTGCAGCTGCCATCTTACCTTTCTTGGTTTCATAAAGACTGACATGCTGAATCTTTGAAACTGCAATCATTTCACTTCTTGGAGTACTTATCCCTCCAAAGTTTTGCAGTGATATCGGATAACTGCTCCCCGTCGCGCCATCTCAGAAGAAGTGTTGACCACTTATTTCCTTACGCTCATTCAGGAGTCAGTCTTAACCTCATGTACAGGATACATTTATTGGAAATCCCCCTTTCCTCGCTGTCCCTTTCACTCATCACAGTGTTTGAGAACCTCTTTGATCCCCAGAGCAACAACTAGACATCATTAACCAGCAGAGACTATGTACAATTAGCTCTATCAAGAGGAATGCCAAAAGATGACTGAGAACTGTGGTCCAGGCAAGTTCAGCAAATATTTCAAGTGAAACTTTTGCTCTTAATGCAAGACTTTCTTTGACTGGAAATCCTCAGTTCACTTTATTACAACATCAACCATTCAGCAGATGGGAAACTTTGACTTAAAGTAGCTCTTCAAGTCCCCATGCAAAAACAGCAAAGGATTCATATAAAAAGAATCAGGGTTTAAAGCAGGAGTAGCTTGGAGGAACATCTCCCCAATGCTTATTTCTTGGGATTCTCTGTTTTCCCTGACTACTCCCTCTTTTACTGCCTTATTTTTTGGAGATCAGGATCGTGACTGAGACAGCAATGCCAGCTTATTGAGCACCTGGATGATGACCCAGTACTAACAAAAAGCCTTCTTTATACCAACAAACTTCTTTAACGCACTGACCCATGGCACATCGCACAGGACCAAAAGAGACATCTTTAGAAACCTTGACAATACATCTGTAGAGATACAACAGTGCAACTTTACAGCAGCTTTCTGCTCGAGATGACACAAATACACCTAGATGCCAACATAGTCACAAACAATCCCTATCAGAAAGGAGCACTAATAGAAGATTTGTTAGAGAGAAACGGTTGGCACTGAATACCCCTTCCACACAATACATGTTTCAAAGCAGCATATTTCCAACTAATTCTGGTCTGGACCTGCATAATGCATACCTTTTAGTGTCTGAAGTGCAGCCAGTGATCCCCTTGAGTGCACTTAGCATTTAAATTTTATCTGAAAAGAATCTGACACACATGCTCCAAGATTGTTCTGCACTGTGAACCAAAACCCCTAAAATTCTAAACTCCATACACCACTGCAATGTACATCGAACACATGCCAGTAAGGAAGAGCCAGTGAGCTTGCAGCATCCTTCTGCCCTTATGCCTTGCCAGCAAAATAAAGCCAATGGAGCCAGTAACCTCAGAGTCCAGCAGCATAGAATCACTATGCCAGGAATTACAAAATAACTTGCACTGCTCCATCAGCCAGCACACCTGGTGCACTTTCTAACAGTTTCATCCCAGAAATAAAGTTGTTTAAGCAAGATAGGAAACATGTGATGCAGCTCTTTACCAAAAGGCAAATGGAGATTTTGCCAGTCTGTTTCCCCTACAAAGCTACAAATATAAACAGACCAGAATGGCAAATGTTAACAGGATGCAGGACTTCTCCTGACCACTGGCTGCCAACGAATCATGCTGCAAATGTAACGTGATTAGGACTGATCTATCTGAAATGTCAAATCAGCACTCTCTTTACTACAGGCAGAACTTCTCATGCTGGGAACAGAAAAGAAAATCTCTTCATGTCATCCTTTTTCTCTACTCTGAAATGAAAGGAAAAAGGAAAAATCCCTGTTGAATCTCCTCCCCTTTTCACACTCCTCACCAGAATATCTGTGCATAGAAGTGAGGGTGGATGTTTGAGAAGAAGACATGTTCTTCTACACAACTGTATGCTATGGTAAGGTTATTTTATTGCCTTTCATGTCTGACAAGATGTAAGAAAAATTAAATTTTCTGAAGAGTACTGGCTTCAAGTAAATGCAAGGGGAATTCAACTCACCGTCTGCAAGAACTGTTTCATAGATGTAAGACAAGGAGTCTCCAGGATTTTCATTCTGTGGCTTACCTAGGAAAAAAGAATAATTTTTTAATGGCATCTATTTGTAAATATCTTTAAATGGTCATCAACTCTGATGACAATGATCATTGCTATCCTACTTGATTGTTTAACAGAATGTTGAGTTTGCTGTAAGGAAAATCTTAGCATCAGAAATCAAGAGGGAGGGAGGGAGGAGATTTGCAAAATAAAACAAGAGCTAAGAGAACAAATGGACAAGCAACCCAAAATCTCAGAAACACAGGAATACCATGACACCAATTTCCACTTTCCTTTTTTAGATGAAATTCTGTATGTTCTTTACAACTATTGTAAAGCTACAGCTTTGATGACAGAAAAATAAAAATTAAAAAATAAATAAATATCCAAGGGCTAGTGGAGAGGAACAAGCCTAGAGAGATCTTTAGATGGAATTGTATTTCTGCCGTTCCAGTAAACATCCCTGTGACTGATCTTTTCAATTTACTATAGCAGGTAAGAAATAAAGGCTTGGGGAAGAAGAGTTTCTGTGAAAGTCCCTGAAAGATGAGCAATGGGAGGGGTGTTGGCCAAAATGAACGAGAATAGAATCATGTGCAGAAAAGTGAGAAATGGAAAATGGATGCAGGCATTAGGGTTTGGAAGACAGAAATATGCAGGGCAGTAGTCGATAATACAGTAAATCTGGCTACTGAGTTCCCATTATTGTGTCTAAAAGCAATGGCAACATTACGTAAAGTACTGGTCAAATATTAAAAATCTGTCAGTTCCCATTTGTTGAAATGATTTTGATGGCTTAATAACTACCAGGAGATTTTCTGTTATATTATGCAGTATCTGTCTAATGCCACTCTCTTTATGCTGGCTCAAGTTATCACCCGTTTTTCCACATCTGGGGTAACACTGACAGAAGAGATAAGGTCTGCTTGATCTCCATATTGTGAGATGCAGCTAACTCAACAAATACGCTGTTGCACAGTATCTGTGGGATCCTGAAAAGATGCCAAGGCTAGGATGAGACAAGGAGCCTGGGGAAGCAACTGCTTTACAATGACTTTATTAAGGTTGCATAAAACCAAACACTCAAAAGCAGTTTTTCTCCTTTGTAACATATTGTTGACTATTTCTTTTAAATTGGTCTGTACTGTGGACAGTGCACAAATTAGACCTATTCTGGCATTGACTAGTGGTTTTGTACTTAAAGAAGGAGGTGTTTTTCATACTTGGACTCAGTTATTCTTGTAATAACAAGAGTAATAATGTTATTCTTGTAATAACAAGAGTCCAGTGATTGAGGAGACAATGCCTCAGAGTATTGGAGAGAAAGGACAGCGATGTTAGCTGAATGTTGCTCCAGAGAATTTAGGTAACTTCTGGTTCTCATCCTGAAGCTTTGAGGCAAAAAGCTAGAAGGCTTTTAAAACATGCTTTTCAGAAGTGCTCATTAGTTTTGTATTGCACTTTCTGTGAAACACCTTACAGTTGACCTGCAGATATCTGAAATAAAAGGGAGTTTGAATATGGACATAAAAAATACTGTATACTGCTAAGTGTTATGAAAAGTAATGTCTTAGAGTGGTATCAGAGGCGGAAGCAATGCTTCACCCTAAACTTCCTAAATACTAATATATAAAATGATGATAAAATAAAATAACATTTGGAATGCACTCAATACAGAAATGAGTTCTATAGAAAAGAACATTAGAAAATTAATAGTTTTGTTTTCTCAACAGGATCTGAATGGCATTCAATACATAAATAATGCAACCACAAACTCAAACACAAAACAAAGTATCAAATAACTGCTAATTAACCGAGTAGTATTTATCCTGTAACTGAGTACTATTTATCTTATGTACTAATGAGGACAGGTTCTTGGCAGGAGTGATGGGGGGAGACTGCACTTACATAATTAAAGGCAATCAATGCATATGAACTAAAGTTTAATAGGCTACTTTGCACCTCTAACTGTTTGACTTTTGAACACCTAACTTTGTAATAACATTTTCTGGAACAAGTTCTGTCCTTGCAGCCATTTAAGTGAGAAGCTCCACAAGAAACAAAATCTGATTCTATTAAAAAAAAAAAAAAGTTGTTCTTTTGCTGTCCTAATATTGATTTTTTTTTTTTTCACCCAGTATGAACTGGAACACTGAATTTTTTCAGTAGATTTTTTTAATCTGGAAAACAACACGACCCTTATTTTATTCCATTCCCAAGAAGCTGACACTAGCTTAAAAGAAATTCGTCATGGTGAAATCACAAACAGCATGTTGTTATAATAAGACTTGTGAGCCAAAAAAAATATACAAATGTGTATTTCCAGAAGACTTCTCTAGATGCCTTCCAAAAGTAACTTTTCAGTAATTATAATTGGAAACCACAGTGTAAAACACAAGAGTCAAGAATATGTTATATGAAGGACTCGTAAGACTACAGATTCACATACCCATTTTACAGGTCTGTCTGGAAAATATCTGCTGGAAACCTTAATCTTAAATTATTTGTAAGCTTTAGAAATAGCCTTTACTTGCTTAAAAACCACAACTAAATACTGACTCATGACTTGTGCCATAAACAAGACATAAATTTGGATGCTTAAAACATTGAAAGAGCAGACTAATGCTGATAAATCCATTAATTCATTTTGAAAATAAAAAAATTATAACCTAAATAAATGATAGTAAAATCACAGTATGTTAATTTAAATTAGTACATGCAGTTGCAGTAATGCTTATGTTCTAGTCATTTGACTTTTATCATTAATAAAACTCTTTATGATCTTGTACTAAATGCTGTTAAAGAAAATCCACTTTAAGATGTCAGTGCATTCGCTTTTCCAGGTGTAAGTCGTTTTCATCCAATTAGTGTCAAAAATAGGAGGAAAAACATTACATTCATGATGCATTCTTCAGAATCCAAGGGTACAGGTCACCATGACTGGCTAGACAGATTGAAACATGAACTGCTAAGAAATCTGATTATATAACAAATAAAGTCTTCTTGGGATTTTGCAGAAATAAGAGAAAAAAGAACAAAGAACTCAAACATTTCAAGCAGCAGGGGATGGTAGTCTCAAATCTACCTATGCTTGCCACCTCCAGGGTGCCGCTTCAGTTTCTCTTCTGGTTTGAAATAACCACAATCACATGCCAGATGAAACAAGTTAGTGGCACTAACTGCAATTTCTTGTTGTCAGTCATCCCCACCACTGCACTGGCATCCCAGCAATCATTCTATGCTGAGATAGTGAAACACAACATCTTAAGAAGATTTATTCATCTGGTAATATTTGCAGCTGTCCCTGCAGAGCAGTTCAAAGACTCATTGGCAGGGCAAAATGGAAGTTAGGACTATACCATAGCACACTTCAACTAACAAAATGCCCCTTCTGTTTACAATAATTACATAGAGGTTATTTTCCTTTTAATAAAAAAAGTTTTATTGTCATTTGAGGTGCTCCTCACTGCCTTAAAGTACTAACAGTGGTATGCACCATCTGAATGTAAATATATCGGGGAAGGAGGAAAGGGAGGCACAACTGTGTGGTCTCATCTACTGCAACCTCCCGTGCCAGCAACTGATACCAGAACTACCCACCTACTTCCCTCTGTTTACTTGGTCTTGTGTGTCCATGTGAGAAATCTTTACAATGAAGACTTTAGTTCATGCGTACACACAAAACCATGCTGTACTCAGTATTCACAAACAAACCCACTCCAAAATTATAGTAATTTTGTTTCCTCTTCACCTTCATTTCCTCATAGACTCCAAGTGAGCATCCAAACCTCAATAAAACACTTGCCCTTTGAAGATAATGGTAAAGTTCCCACTTAATTTAAGGTGTTTAGCTCATCAGCACAAGTCTTGATGATGGCCTAAGAAAATCCATCATCATTAGTCACTCACATTTAAGCACCAACCTGTACTGGATTTTACAGAAGAACAAGCAAAGCAGTGTGTGCCGAGTTGAGCAACACAGAACCAATGTTTCTTCTAATGCTGGGGAAACCACTTTTAGAAGACTCTAGTGTCTGAATTTGTGAAAATATTTACTTTACAGCCAGCTAGGTTATGTGGGATTCAAGGTCTCAGTGTTTTCAAGCCTTGCCAGGAGCAGGGCACAGGAGAAGCAAGGCCTGGGCATTTGACCAAGGCTGGCCAACAGGATTTTTTCAGATCACAAATATCACATTCAATACAAATCAGAAAAGTTCTCTGCTTAGCTCTCTCTCCCTTGAGAGAAGGATCATTGGACGATAGAATAATTGTCTCAATGACAATCAATTGTTATGGGTTTTCTCAAACCATAACACAGTGGATTCAAAATGTTACTTCAGTATTCAACATTATACCCAAATTCTTGGTATAAGTCCAATAAAATCTATGTCACCGTACTGTTGAAATGAAACAGGCGACAGATACCACAAAAGCTTATGGTAAGAACGCAGTGATTTATTTCTCTTTTCTGTGACCTGCCCAATCAAAATTAGCCCTGTATCTGAAGCTGTCTGAAGATTTGCATATATGAAATCCTAATTAAAGCTCCCGGCCTGTTTGTCCAGACAAATACACAATGCTAGTATCTCATTATTCCAGACCTACACCTTACTAGTGGTTGAAAAAGTAGTTTTCTTAGCAGCACTCTTCTTGGTGATTAAAATTGCATGCAGGTACACTGGATACTTTTTAAATAGCAATCAGAAATTAATGGCACGTTGCTGCCTCAGGTAAAAATTACATACTTGTTCTGAGATTCTTTCTGGGCTGTCAGACTGTGACCTGATAGTTGTCTAGTTAAGTTCTGTTACTTTATATACCTCTTCTCACTTTTCAATACAACAGCAGATAACAAATGGATACATATAGACTTGTTGAGCAGTTCTCAACTAACAGATTTTATAGAAGTAGATTCCCTTCATATTTTTTTTTTTTTAAAAGACCAAAAAAAAAAAAAAAAAACCAGAAAAAGAGGATACCACTGCTTAGAGAAAAGGCTGGAAGTTGAAGTGACAAGAATTCTTTTGCTAGCCTGTAAACAATGAAACCTAATAAGACAGCAAATAGTCTAATGGATACCTACGACTCCCGAGCTGCACTGTGAAATCCCACCAAAAAGTCTCATAAAAGTGTCACCACACTTTAGGAACAGTGTCACATAAAATTATTTGTATTAGAGAAGACCTGTTCTCTTATTGCACATCAATACTGAGGCACAAATAACTACAGGAGGAATTCAGGACATTTAAAGATCTCTGTATCTAACATATGGCTAGCCTGAATTTGAAGTGTTTCAGGACTAAACAAAACCCCATTCCCGTCTAGGCTAAAAGTCCCCAGGATACTGAATTAATACATTTAAAATATGTAAATTAAATATAAAAAGGGATACACAGTTCAGCAGACCAAGGAGAAGATGTAGAAAGAAAACACGAAAGGAAAAAGCAGATGCAAACAAAATGTGTCTCCTGATTCTACTTCTACAATATTAGGGATAGCTGCTAAAGAAAATTCAGTATCTGAATAATACAATTTCTGAATGTTCTACTTTTTCCCAGAGATTTATCTTTTTTTATCACAACAGGCTCTTATACAAAATTCAAAACCAACTCTAAATCTGACTATAGCTGTTTCAAACAATCAAGTATTTTGTAAACAAGTCCTGCTAAAGGAATCTTTTGTCAGCAATAAAAATATTTGTGTTCTGCTTCATGCATAAGGTGAATACAGTAAAATCTTTCACCATCCAGGAAGCACGTATTAGAAAAACGATTTCCATATTTCAGTTCTCTCTTTGCTCCTCCAAAATCATGTTCGAAGAGGAATGACAAACTACAAATTTTGTCTTTGAATCACACTACAGGGCAAAAAAGCTCTCTGCTGGCTACAAAACCCACTGCATTTTCCATTTTACTTAGTTTTTTGCCTAGAATTTTTGGCATATATAGTCCTCCAGAAGTAGACAGAAATTTTAACAGGTAAAAGCCCTGCTTGCTCCAACAAGATGAAACTAGCACCACCTGGTAGGTGCAAATTATGTTTTGCAAAATAATTGGGGGTGCATATAAAATTAGATTTATTTTGCACTCCATTTTGGACTGTAGACACAGTGCAAAGAGAGTAACATCTAGGGAGAGGAGACACAGCTGAGAACTGGAACTAGGAACTTCGCAGTGTATGGAGAAAGCTGTAGCGAAAGGGTGGTGAGCACCTAAGCTATGCCATTATTAACACTCTTCAGGACTGCAAGGTAACAATCCAATTTAGCATCTGTCTTAGCATCTGTCAATAGTTGTTCTAACTACCGACAAGCCACTCCTGAGCCCTGGCATCAATCAGACCTAGAATCTTGATGGCCCGCTGTGCTAAGGGATTAATGGAATTTAGTTGCAGTGGTGAACAACAGTATGTTGCCATGTAATCATTGTTATTAAAGCAAATTACTAAGTTTTTAAACTTTAGTACAGTGTCTTGTTAATACCGAGGAAACAAGAAGGTACAAACTCACAGAGGAGCAAAACAGCATTGAACAGCTTAGGTACAAAAAATAACAGAAAAGCACAAAGTACATACACAAAAGTGTTTTCATCACTATCTCCAGAAGCAGAAATAGACAGGACAAGAGAGGACTGAAAACAATTAAAAGGTACAGAAGACGACGATACATATGAAGAGAGACAGGAAATTTTGTTAGTGCATAGTCCTGAAGAAAGGCATTAAAAGTGCTCCAAAGGAAAAATAATCCAAGCAAGTCCTTAGCAATCCAATCTAATCCTTAGCAAGTAATTTTAAATACAAGGGAAAAATCTTTTTCCTGGATGTGTAAGCTGTCAAAATCCCCACCACAGATACCAAAAAGGCTAAAAGCTTAACAGGATTCTTCAAGAGTATCATAAATACAGAAACTACAAGCAGTTATCATTATGTTTAAGCAAAAGTGATAAGACATGCACATCTTCATTCCTCAGACCTTAAATTGACATGCAGGTGACAGCAAACCTTGCACTTGGAATACTTTCACTGTTCACCAGAGAGCAGTGTAGAGGTCTCATAGCAAGCACTGACCTGAGCTGACCTGCCTGATGGGCCAGGGCACACCAGTACAGAAAAAACAGAGCCAAAGCAGTTCTCAGCTGTGTGTATGGAGGAGGCCTTACAGTCCGAAGCACCAGGCAGCCAAACTACTCCCAGTCCTGGATCTAGTTCAGGCAATTGGACTTGTGTGATCCCAGCCACAGTGTATGCATCCCTGGTAAAGACATAGTACACACTGAGCCCTTCAATAGTTATTCATTAATAACTGTTGTACTTGTCTCTGAAGATGCTGATATCGAACACTGCCAAAGAAAAGATCATTTGTGCACCTGTTAGTTGCTTGACACTACAATGTAATTAAAATCCCAAGGGCAGATCCAATAAATATTTTTTGTGAATGCACAGACCAAAGCATCATCTGTCTTCTAGGAAACTGTTTATCTATGTAGAAGAGTTTGCAATTTCCTATGCATGAGTCAACTGAGTGTCTCTGGGCCCATTTCCTTCCCATATATACAGAGACATACATAATACAGACCCACTATTTTCATTCCACTAAAAGCCAACAAGGAACTTCAGTCTGAAGCTAATTATCACCCACAGTCAGAAATTGCAAAAATTACTTCCTGAAACCAAACCAGGCAACTGTAACTAGCCCCAAAACTTAAAGTCTGAGAGGTGTTCAGAAAAAGATACGACGAGGAAAAGGTTAATAAATAACGAATAACAAGATATGCTGGAACAGGAGATGGTTGAGAAGGAGTCGTCTAAAACTTAGCTTTGAAAGCACTAATCTGATATAGTCAAATTGTGTGCAGACACATTCTAGGCAAGTTTGAAAGCCTTATAAAATGCTTAGGCTTATCTGCTCAAGCACAAGGCAGCAGGGATATCAAGCTAGGTCACTCTGACTCAGCTGGGGTCTTTCTACCCCTGCATTCAAAAGAATATTCTTGATTGTTCATCTGCATCTAAAACCAGATGATTTCCGAGTAAAACTCCTGGATGGCAGGATGTCTCTCTCAAGCACAAGATCCCATGCCAGCAAAAAAGCACCTCACGCATAACGAAGACAGAAGCACAATGTTCTGCTGAGTAGATGAATTCATGACAAAATAGCAAGAGCTGAGAGGAGGTTAACCTAGAGACTTCAAAGAAGAAGTAGTAAATATGCTTTCAAAGGAAAACACATTAGCCATCTACCCCGAACCTGTGCACAACCTACATTCACCTTTCCAAAGCAGTCGATGCATCTGTCTATTTCTTGGTTTCATTTATGTAGCCTGGCAAGGTTAAATTTTGGGTTATGCTAGTGCTAGTTTTTACATTAAAGCTCCTTTGTAGCTTCCACAGATGTGCAAACACATACAAACTAGATAGTTTTAGTCCTTCCAGTACAGACTTATTACTTGGGTTAGTAAAAGGATAAGGGAACTTCTGCTTTTGCACAGAAAATTATGCCATCCATGAAACTGAGTCTTAGTAACTATGTTTCACTGTCAGATTTAACTAAAGAGATACATACACTATCACATTAAGACATTTTGAAGAAATGAAACATAAACACATAGTTTTGTACAGTTTCTGAGATTTGTAAAACTCAGGAAAAAGAGAAACAAGCATATGTCAGTTCTTCAATCTTACCATAAAGTAGTGATGGTTGGTTCACAGGTGCCAGTGGTAGCTTTTAGACTTTCCAAAGCTGCTTCTCTGTGAAAATGAAGCTGAACTAAGAGTACAACAGTGTAATCAAACTAAAACTGTTGGACCGAGCTGAAGAGAGATAATTTCTCCAGAAAATCTGAATTATCACTTTTTTCCCCACTTCCAAACAATCTAATACACCTTAGAAAATCATACGAAGTTTAATTTTTAGATTACCTGCTTGAATAATTCCAGTAACAACAGAGAGATACTCCTCAGGTTCCTGATCAGTGGAAATCTCTTTGCTGCTTCCATCTAAGGTCAGTATCTCATAAAGAATCTCTGAATTCTCCACTCCACAAAGAAGAATCACAACATTATCTGGAGGTTGCAGAACGTGCTCCAGAAAGTAACTTCTTTTTCGATTCAGGCAGTTAAGAAGTCCACACGACAGTATCAGAATTTTACATTTATAACAGGGTAAAGAGAATAGCTCCTGGTGCTTGAAAGACAAAGTGTCTAGATTGTAGAGCAAGATTCCTCCTTCATTCACTATATGTCCAAAAAGAGATTTTAAATACAGAGCCCACTCTTCTGCTTCTTGTTCATATATGACGAGAATATCCTTTGTATTTTCTAGAGAGAAGAAAACATTAAAAAAAAAAGAAGAATCATTTCAAATGCATTTTGAGTCCATTATAAATATCAAAAGACAGATTGTTGTTTCCTCCCTTCCCCCCCAAAAAAAAACCACCTTGAGGTTCTGAAGAAACAAGACAGGTCATCACCTTGAAAAGACAGCTATCTGCTTCTAGACCAAGGCACAAAGATCATCCACAGAAATGCTGGTAAAATAGCTCAGAATATTTTACGTTTCAAATAGCTTCAACTAGTATGTCAGAATAAATACTGAAATTGCAGTGTAGAATGTATATTCATTCACACGTTCTGCTCACTCATAGATTCTTGATTAACAGGTGATACTATAAAAAAAAATGCAACAGTTAGCTTTTAATGGCAGAAGTAAAGAATATATATTTGAACACTGGACATGATCTCACTTCATTAGAAACAGGATTGGTATGTTTAGGATATTTTGGCAGCTGGGTATTAGGACAGTTGTTAATGATCTTTCTTTACTGACAAAGAAATCTAGAACTACTTCTTTTTAGTTCTGCTTTCCCTTTAAAATGTAAAACATGATGCTAGTAAGAAGACTAATACTCTCCCACAGTGTTACTAGAGTGACAGTAAGAGATAGCAGGCACAAGGTGAAACACAGGAAGCTCCCCGCTGAGCACTAAGAAATGCCTTTTTTTTTTTTTTCCTTTTTTACTGTGAGTACTAGCACAGGATGCCCAAGGAGGTTGTGGAATCTTCCTTCTTGGAGCTACTCAAAAGGCGCCAGGACAGATCCTGCCTCTAGGTGGCCCTGCTTGAGCCAGGCAGTTGCACAAGATGGCCTCCAGATATCCCTTCCAAACTCAACCATTCTGTGAAAGCATAAAAAACTGATTTGCTGACCAATACAGTATACATTAAAATGCCAGGATAGTTCAATACCCCTGGAGTAGTTCACAGGCACAGCTCTGTGGAGCAACAGTAAGAGACTCGGGAACAGATACAGCTGCTGCATTTTACCTCTGCTGAACTTTGTCTCTTAGGCTCCTGATGGGTCAGGCAACCTGAGTGGCACCTGTCTATAGTGCACCACAGTGTCTCTGCAGGTGAGTATCTAAGCTTCTGTTTGTGAATTTCAAGAGACATGGATGGGCATACACAGAGTAATGTTTCTTGGGCATACACGGATCAGTATTCCAACAGTGGGATGCACTGTTGGAAGCATAGTACAGAAAGAGAATAAAAAACTTGTCAAGGATAAGTTGTACAAAGACATCCAAGTCCTTGTACAAAAGAAGAAACTGAACCTAGATCTCCAGTCCAGGACTACTGCTTTAATTATTGGACTACTCTGCTTTGTAGAAAAAAATATTTCTCTATTTTGCTCATTCATTCTTTACTCCAGGGATATTTCAAACAAAGTTTACCCAGCAGAAGGCTGACTGAAGTTTGTAGAGTCGGGATGCTGCAGCTCAGTCTCTTCAGTTCACTATATGTCTATAAATTGCTTGGATGATAACTGCCATCCTCAAAACATTTGTGAATATTCATCCTTTCAAAAAGTTTTCCATTATAGGATATCATATAGGACCATACTCAATATGGTAGCAGGTGATGTTATTTCAAGATGACTGGTCCTGATTAATACATTAGAGCAGGGTAATATTTGTCAAAATGTATTTGGAAGGGCGACTGCTATATTTTCCATTGTAAAAGCATTCTGAAAAACAACTGTTTCTGCTGAAATGCTGGTTTAATTGTAAGAGTAAATAGTAGTGTATTTCTCATTTAACTCAGAGGAAAGTTATGTGGCTTATGACACTAGGATAAGAAACCCACTTGCTGCAATGTTATTTGTTTTCAGAATCTCATTTGATTTTCCATAACTCTCCCACAAAAAAAAAAAAAGTAGAAACAAAAAGCTTTGAAGCTTGCTGCAGTTTCAAAAGAAAAAAATTATATGGAGAGAGTTGTTGGGCCAGAAGCTGTTTCAGTCTGACCACACACATTCCTGTTTCATATGACAGGAAATGGAATCACCCTTTATTTTCAGTCCCTATTTAATAAAAGCTTTGCAGTTGTCCTTTAAAAACACATATTTAAAGAGGATGCTTAATCCATGAAGAAGATTTAAGAATTCATTCTTAAATTTGTTTGAATTTGCTTATTTTCAACTTCCAGCCACAAAAAATAATTTTATCTAGTTCTGTGAGCTTAAAGTAGTACCAGATCTTAGAAATCCGTCCCCTATGTCTTCATAGTGGACAGTGACTCGGCCTAGCTTTCATTACAGTTTTTTAACTGGGATTATTACTCTTCCAACTACAAGAGAGGGTTTGCAGAACTCCTACTGTTCTTTCTGCACTTTTGGGAACTCAAATATACTTTTTCAAGTATTTTCAAAATACTTTTTGAAGAGCCAAAAACTGTATACAGGGTAGGAGTTCCTCAGTACTGTGTATGGGAATAACAAAATAATCTCACTTGGGATTGCTTTGGATATGCATGGGAAGTCCACATGAAACCTTTAACTTAAAAGTCTCATTTTAAGTTCACACTTGGCTGCATCTCCTTCCATTAGGATGGACTTGGGTAAGGACACAACTACACGGAATTGTAGAGAGGGATAAAAAAGCATATTCAAATTGAATGGTAAAAACATTTTTTTATAACTTCACAGAATCTTGGTGTCCTGATTATGCAAAAGATGGATCTGCTGGTGTCTCCACAGCACTCACTTGGCCAAGAACCTAAGTTTCCTCTCCATATAAGAGAGCACTGGTGAGGAAGGGTGCACAACTGTGCCTCATCCCTGTGTGGACTGGAAGAACCCAAAGGGCATTCATGTATCCCAGAGCAGGAATGAACTGATGGAACCAACCATTCAGGCATTATTGAAGACTCCCCCATGCCCAGCATGCAGGGGGTTAAGTCCTTCAGTAGAAATATTCTTAAAAATCTGACATATAATAATCATAACAAAAATATACATAAGGTATAAAGTTCACCTCTGTGCAAATGGACAGTACAAGGCCTGAGTACTCAAGAAATTCTAGAGATAAAAGTGAGGAAGTTGTATTGAAATGATAAAAGACGATGAAGTAATTCTACTTCCATACGGTATATCTGCATTTAAGTCCACAGCTTTAATCTTAGCTAAGTGTGAATAAGAAGGGGGTTTTAAGATGTTTATTGAAAGCTGGACTGCATTTCTTTTTAACTATATTGATTTTTGCATGTGAGAAAGAAAGCTTTATTTTGTAAGAAAAGGGAGTGAAATATATCTAGCACCACACTTGATAGAAGGAGGTCTCTGCAGCATACATCTCATAAAATGTTAACTTAATATGTCTGACATATTTAATTTGTCTTTTCTATCTATATAGAGGGAAGAGTCATAATGTTGAGAAAAGACTCATAAAAGTGAGGTATTTTGTGCTGCACTTAGGTGCAATGCTTTACTGGCTTGAAGAAAGGAGCTAGTGCTATCAAGTTACCTGTGAGAGACCGAATGTGGGTTTGTTTTGAATTATATGCTTGTACTTTTCTTCTTCAATTGATCTGCCTTTTAGATTGAAAGTTAACTTTGATATTAAGCAGGAATGCAAGACATATATCTTACTTTCCCAAAACCGCATTAAAAGTTGAAATATTACTATTTGGAAATGCTTGCCTGAGTTTAAATGTAGAGTCAAAGTTTATCCTCAGAATAATTATCAAGTCTCCTATCTAAAATCTACTTCATGTGCTTTTAGCTTTTTCCTGTTAGACAATTTTTTTGCCTTCAGAAATTTCATTAAGATGTAGATGTGTGCATGCAGCTTAATTTAAAATTTAAGCCCACCCAAAAATCTGCCTTCAAAACAGTATCATTTTAATCTGAAATAACAAAAGCTGAATTCTAGCCTTAATGCAACACTACCCAATATTGAATAAACAGTAACAATACTTAAATTTTCAACTAGAGTTTTATCCCCTTCATTATTTTCATCTCTCACTGAATATTTCTTTGAAGTTACTGCACTTGAAATATAATGTAAGTTGAGATGAATTTTGTTCCCTTGGAAGTTAATGTAACAGAAACTATCATATCCTGACAAAATTAAGCCATGCTTCAAACACTCCTACTTGGCAACTGACTCAAATGTAGAAATAAAATGTCTTATTAGTTCAGCAATGAGAAACAGCAAGAGAAATTATGCAGTCATCCATAACCTGAAATGGTTCTTCTGACAAGCAAAACTATTCTCTAGTTAGTGATGTGTGGTTGCCTCAAAAAAAGCATTATATTGTGAAACACACCACCTGAAGCCTTATTTGAAAATATCTGCTGAATCTTATGAGAACCAAATGAGACAAGAACATCTCTGCAGACTAATGTCACCAAACAGGAACCAAGACCTTGCACACATAAGGCAAAAGAACATCTCTTTTACAGCAAGTATTAAAAGATATAGTGTGGAAAGGAAAAAAAAAAAAAAGGAAAGAAAATTAAAAAGGCAAGTATATTAGAAAGTGAAAGAAAATTTCAAGAACTCTGTAACGCAACAAACACATCAAGAAGCTAAAGGAAACAAATCAAAGATTGAGGGCTCATGGCTACTCTTAAGGTACCTCAATTTATGAATACTGCATACTTGTAAAAGATAGTTTCTGTGTGTTTAGAAGTTAGCAAGTACTTGGCAACAGTACTTGGACTTTGTAACATCAACACTGTGAGATTCAGAAAAAACAAGTCCTCTCCACAGATGTCAACTTATTCCCCACCTTCTAAAGGCTTAATTTGACATGCTTTATTTCTAGCTATCTGCATTTTACTACAGCAGTTTCCAGCAAATCAGCATTAATATACTCTGCTTGACTTATTTAAATCTGATTTCAATTAGGCTAGGGTTTAAAAATTGGCTTTATAGACACATTGCCTTATGATGCTTTGGTAAAAAAAACACCTGACACTTGAACACCAACGTTTACCCAAGTTTTAACTGAAAGATGGCTCCCCACATTTCTTGGGGTCATCCACTGCCTTCTCCAGTGAGGGTACTGGAGCACAACAATGTCACTCCATGTTGCTCACTCCACACAGGAATTCCTATAATTACACAAAAAGCTTGACACAGTCTACCCTAATGAAACAGTAATCCAAGTCTGTTTACAGTCCTTGGCTGAACTGCATTAGCTTTTCATATCATGTGTGAAGAAAACTCCTGTTCAAATTGTTCTCAAACACTACATTGCGAAAGGAGATCAAGCGCCAAAGAATGAAAATTCATCCCTTTTATTTCTTCCTGTCACAGGAAGAATGTCCTCAAATGTCCTCACTTGAGAAAGGGGAAGTTGTTTGGTTTTTTTTTTTTTTTAATGGCAGTCTTAAAAGGAAAGACATTTGAGAAAGCATGTATGAACTCCATCAGCAAAATGGAGCAAAATGAGCAAAAATTTGTTAAAGTACATACAGCTGCTGAATATCTCAAAGGAGAAGTGGAAAAGAACAGAACTGAAGTTCTCACTCACTTTCTCGTAATATATTGATGAAAAATTGAGGGAATATAAGCAATACAGAATGACATCTACTGCATCTTTAATTCTTTTGTGAATAGCAGACTACGCTCTCCAGGATTACCATGAGTATCATCCCATGCTAAAAACTTACACTCAAAAAAAGCAGTAGTTTTTTTCCAGGCAAGGAAAGCCAGGGTAGCAGAACTCAAGACTTTAGAATTCAACAATTCTCATCTGATTAGACTTTTATGTATCTTAAGATTTTAGTTTCAGTGTTCAAATCAAATGTCACCCAGGATGAATGCGTAACATATTCTCCAGTGACCATGAGTTCCCATTCCACAGAAACATTCCTTCTTCATGCAGAGAGTAATAAGTCCATGGTTTTTAAAATGGCTAGGGTTTGATAAATGTCTGGTTTCCCTCTGAGGCATCTTCTCTGCTTTCCCTTTCCCCCACACTCCTTTCACCCTGTGGAATAAAACTATAGGTATAGTCAAGGGTCATAACACAATGACAAAAATGGAGCATAAGAAAGCATAAGAGACCCAGACTCCTAGCTTTGCTTGGAGATTTGTCAAACATTTAGTCTAATCTAAAGATTAATTTACCTTTAAGCTGTATGTAGGATGAAAATGGCAGGCGTACACACTAGTTCAAATGAAACCCCAGAACCAGAAGGCCTTTAGTCTCTAGGGCCCTTTGCAATTTTTTCACAAAGATTCAGCCATTCATCTCTTCAAATTGCTTGCCTTGATCACTTAATGATAAATAAGGAACTATGGAAAACATTTCATTAGCACTTCAAACAACCTACACAATTTAAACATCTGGAAACAGAATGAGAACACTTAATTCAGTACTAATCAGTGGCATTAGTATAATGAACTGCCCCTCACCCATCCAGAAAGCATTGATTTTCCCATTTAGCACACCTGACATACATCCAGTAAATGTATCTCAAAAAAATATCTTCAGTTCTTGGTTGCTGGAATTCTGCAAGGCAAATACCCTGAAGCAAGCCAAATGGATTCATCGTGGGAAGGACAACAGAAAGCACTTTAAAACTACTTGCAGATAATAGAAAATGATTTGAAGTAAGTCATGTTGCTTCTCAGAGATGTTCCACTAATGGAAATGAAAATTATAAAAGCCTGCTTGTAAAGTTTAGAGTGAGATCACAAAGAAGCTAAATTGCTGCAGGCACACCTGTTTCAACTAAAGCAATTACCCTAAAGCATGGGACATTCCTGCTATCACTGTATCAGCCAGCACAGTGGCTGCACTTCTATTCTCAAATACCTACTTAACTAGCATATAATAAGAACATTTTCAGCATTTATGTACCTTCTGTCACTAATTGCTAAATGTGTTTGAAAACAAATACTTACTCTATCTGTATTGAATCAAGCCTCATGTCTTCATCATTTTTCTCACTAAGCTCAGTGAGATTCTGAGTGGACAAAATGAGGTTTTTCAGAGAGGAACAACTTTCCTACAAATTGGATGCGTTTAGGTTTGATCTTGTGGGCTTTCTCTGTAAAGAATTCCACTGGCCCTCCTACATACACTACAGTGACAGTGAGAACACAGAGCCAAATAAATTCCTCAGGTACTTTCCCACAGCATGGACCCAGGTAGACTAGAAAGATACCTGACTATAAACCTGACAAAGTAACACTATGCCCAAAAAACTGCCTCTCCTGAAAAGTGATATGGCCTTATTCCCTGGTGAAGGCCTCTCTTGCTGATTTGTCCTATGAATACATATGTAAGTGTAACAATTATCACAGTATCTTCACCTGTGAATGCCTTGTTCATCCACAGCTGAATACTTACTGATGGATGCATGCCCTCATTTCTAATGAGCAAGGCTAAACACAAACATGGAATATCGAGGTCAGAACTCAGTTCTCTATCTCAAGGTACATCTCCTCCTTTATCACTGCAATGAAGCAAATTTTTTTTGTCATTACAGTCCCTTTCTTGAGAGCTAATCAGACCTTAGGTAGATTTTAGGAAAATATAATCAGGTAGTTCAGAAATGCTTTAGACACAAACACATAATGAAGAGAAGAATGTACTTTAATGACAGTATAAAGAACTGTAGCAACACACTACTTTTTTTTTATGATTGTTATGAAAAAAGTCTCCAAGCTCACACAAAAATCTGAACAAGCTGTATCAAGTTTGTATTAACTAAAGCTGTTGCTACTAGGAACAAGCACCACAAGAAGCTTTCCTTTACACTATATCTATATCTATCTATATCACTATAACTATAAATGGAACATTTTTGAAATTTTCAATTTCAAAACACCGTTGTTAGAGTAGACCAATTTGTCCATTTATTTATTTATTTTTACTGACAGTGTTTCTCTTATCAGGATCTTTCTTGATGTGCCCATTCCAACTTACCACAGGCATTTCTGGATTTATAATCACATTTAAATTCTGCTTAAATTCAACTTTGCTTTTTTTCTGCTTTCCGAGTTGTTTTTTTCTCTGCCACCTTTGATTCCATTGTTACTTCAGTTTCTTGTAAATTCTTATCTCTAATTTCCTCAAATAAGAAACAGAGAATGGAAAACATGTTCTGCAAATATTAGTGCTAGGGGAAACAGTCTCATGAAATCCAGTACATTTATGTCTATCGCAAGAGAACATACCTCAGAAAATGGTGCATGTACAACAAAACAGAAAGCACTGATCTTTCCAGCAGTAACATTTTGGGCAAGCTGCTGTGGTCCCAACTGCTGTGATCTGGGGAGGTCACACAGTAGCATGGCTGTATCACAACAGGGACCATGTTTTACACATTAAGTAGTAAAATTTGTACATCAGAGACTTGGCGGACATTGACCATCAGACAATCACTACTATATGACAATGTTTTTCAACAAATATTACCACTTACTGCAATTTCTGCTCACAGATATTTCTGTGTTTCCTGCACTTGCAACATGGCTAAATACACTGAATTAACTGTAGATGACATCCCAACAGTTCCTAAATTACAGATTATCATTGACACAAGAAATCTGTCTGGTAGAATTCTCTTCAGAGCAGTCACAGAATCACAGAATGGTTTGGGTTGGAAGGAACCTTTAAACATCATCTAGTCCAACCCCCTGCCACAGGCAGGGACATTTTTCAATAGGTCAGGTTGCTAAAGGCCTCCAGCCAACCTGACTTGGAACACTTCAAGGGATGAGGCATCCAGAGCTTCTCTGGGCAACCTATGCCAGTGTCTCACCCACACTTCTTTAGATTTCAAAAAATTATTATGCGTCCTTTGCCACAAGTCAGCAGAGTATGCAGGGAGGGTGCCTGATAGCCCCTAAATCAAATGGCTTGATCCTCTCCTGCTTTTGCAGGCTGGTTGTAAATCCTTTTTTTTTTTTTTATTTTATGCATCTCATTTATTTAAGGGTTCATTCAGGAATTAAAGGAAGTGTGAGAAGCAGTTTCTATTTGATGTATAACATCTCTAAGCTATGAGGCTGTAGAAAAAAGTATCCTCTGGTTTCATTTCTTTTGTCCCTTTCAGACAAATACATGACAGTCACCAAAAAATCCAAAAGAGTAACAAGAACAACAAAAAACTCAAGACAAATCTCTAATCAGTGTTGGACATAGACTTTATATTTTTGTGTTGACCCTTTTTAACAGCATTCATGCTAATAATGCATGCAGAAGGTAGTAAATGAAGTAGGAAATCATTACATAAATATATGTAGCTTCATAAAATGAGCAATGACAGAGCTAACAGTGAGTTAGAAACCTTGGTAAATAAAACATTCAGCAACAACCTCTGTAAAAAAGCTGACTTGTCCATATTAAACCCATCTCAGCTCCCTCCACTGCCTCAAGACAAAGACTCTAGACACTAGCTATATAACTACTTCTATTTCCGCCCATCAGACAGAAAGAAATCAAGTTAGTCATGCAAGCGCAAGCCTACCTTCACACAATTCACCCAGAGGATTGCAAAATCAACTGCAATGCCCAAATACCATTACAGATTATATAACATTCAAAAGACTATTTTTCCAGTAAGCACATCTCCAGTACAAGTTTAACACATTCCATTATCTTCCACCCCCTGCAAAATAAATATTCTCAAATTACTACTGGTCCTAAAATAGGACCAAATTGGACACTTACTTGGGTATTAGTTTTGTATCCTCCTCTAGTGGACAGCCCTCACAAAAAGGTTTAATATAACTACTGCCACCTTTGACCAAACGGGTTGCTTGCTGGAAATGAACTAATCGGAAGTTATGTATGTTCAGGTTCTTGAAAACAGATTTACCATACTATACCTACCTGTCTACCATACTACCATGTATTCTCATTGTGTCTATGTAATTATGTAACTGGAAGAAAAGTATCTCACCTCATCTTTTAGCTTTTCAAGAACATTGTCTTCCATTTCTAGTTAGAAAGGTACAGAATAGAAAGTGAAATCTGGACCATTTCTGAGACCAAATTAAACGTTAGGTCACTACAGTCAGAGAACCTGTGTAGTTCAAGTACAGTAAAACTCAGAAGCTTGAGAACAAAGGAACTATGAAGCATCCTGCTTTTTACACGATCAAGCCCTTCATTGTTCAACCAAATCAATATAACCAAATTTTACTTTCCTCTTGAATAACCAGAAAAAGAAAAATCTTAAAACAGGCTAATGCTGTGATATGCCTATCAACCTCTTCTTTGCACACATATTTTATTAGTATCTAATCTAAGACTTCTCAAGATACCACAGTTTAACATACTACCACATGGCAGCTGTTCAGCAATAACGGATTGCATGTTTGGTATAGATATGAAATACAATGTCCAGTCTTACATTTCTTTCTCTGAAGCTTATACCACATGTACACCATTTTCCATTTAATGCAGATTACTACTATAATGGCACAAACATCTTAAAAACCCAAAGAACACTGCCAGAAAGGACAGTTCATGCATATCTCTGCTAGACGGTTGCCTATAGCCATCCTGGCAACTTAATTTTTTATTTGCCACTTCGATCAACTCCCCAGCCTGCTTTGCCTTGCAGTTGCCTAAACACTTCTGTTGACAAAATGGAAAACAAGGCAGGGGATAAATCCAGACCTCTGAAGTTAACGGGAGGGGAAGATTGACACTTAAATAAACAGCTACAGCTTACAGTGAGTCAACATTAATATTCAGTTAAGATCACAAGTATACTTTTAAAACAACTCATCCCATTGTCCTCACTTACTAGGCTTTGTTTCAAAAGACTCCTATTGCTTCAGCAAAGACTTAGGTTCTTAACTATCATTTATCCAATACTGTTTCAGGCAATCCTTTTATTTTACTACTTTTTTTTTTTTTTCTTTTTTTTTTTTCCTGCTAGATCAGTGTGAAAACTTTGCTCCTTTCAGTGTATTAAGCAAACCAGACTGTTCTGGGGAGAATATAAACATTCTGGCAATTTAAATTTTACACTGCTCATCTGTGACATAATTGTGGTGACAGAAATAAAATAACTGACTTCTAAAATATCTTAAATATGGTTAATGTTCAACACTTGATTTCTGATAAAAAGGACTAGCTTTTCATGGGAGTCTCCAAAACATTAAGCTCAATGAATGAGCTGTCATAGCTTCAAAGTATAGTCCTGCTTTTTTATGATGTTATTTAAGGCATGGTTTAAAGAAGAGGTGGTGTACAAAGTGAATAATAATGACCATTATACATGTCATCCACAATGAAGAGTATGGACTTAACAGCAGGTTGGAATAGAAAATTTATGGCATACACTGTCTACTTCCAAGCTAAAATACAGGAGTGTGGATTGCCATTTTAATGAATTCTATAAACTTCAGTGTTAAAATACGGGCTGAAAGTTTGCCAAGAAACAGAGCTGGTTTTAAACTCTCACAGAAAATGAACTGACAATAGCTTGGCAAGAGCGCTAAAAGAAAATTAAAATGAAACTTTCCTGAATGTACCCTGTAAGCAATAAATACTTCTGTTTCCAAACTGATAAATGTAGGATATGCCTTAAGCTTGCACATAAAATACCTTTTCTCCAATTCAGTCATTACAGACTCTGTTTCATGCATTTAACCTCCTCTGAAATGGTTAATCTTGGACAAGGAACAGAATTGATAAGGGAGAAAAACAAATTTGGAAGGTCTGATGATAAGATTATGGTGTTCCAAAAAGAGAATGCAAGCATGAAAACCTTAAAAAGTTTTCATTAAAAGCACTGGCAAAATTTCCTCTGATAGTGCGCAGCAACAAGACTTCCTTGATAAATAGAGCTATTCTGACACACACTAGCTAGGGAATTGGCTTTACAAAAGTCAGCTCCAAAGTTGTAAACATCTTAGGTGTGCTTAAGCCAGCTTCTCTTTAAATGCTTGGCTAAACTGAGCTTATAATAGGAAGGAGTTGTTCTAGATAGACAGTCTGGTTGTACACTGTTAACTACACTGGGCACTTCTTGGGATTTTTTCATACATATGCTCAAGCACACATTCCTGGCTTACCAGGAATGGCTTACCAGGAAACTCCTAAGGGAGTTATACGAATGCTATCACAAACATTAAAAAAAATATATTAGTAACAAACAAAGTCACTACATGATGAAGGATTTTGTACTGAATACCACATATCTAGCAGTTTCCTACTGTATTTCATATTTTTCAAAAGGAAGCTAATCAAAGTCCAAAGATGTCTACGTTTTGATATTTGTATGGTTTTAATTAAAAAACCTACTTCAGTCAGTCATGCATATTATAGTTTAACAAAGAGCAAGTGCCCAAGTCATTTCAAACATATACATCTTAATAAATCAGAGGAACATCACACTTGTGGCTTCTGATAAAAGCACTGCTTGTTTTCATTTGGTGCCCACTATCACTAAACTGTTTTGAAGCTTCTACTGAACTTAGCCTTTCATTTTTACAGAAGACACTAGCATTACTTAAGATGGGGGGGTTTATTTTCAGTCCTCAAATACCTCTAAATTGACCTTGTTCAATTCATTCCAGGCATACTGTATTTTTTTCCTTTCAGTTATTTAAATTGTAAATGTTTCATGAATAAAATAAATTTATAAAGAAGGGTGCATTTCTTAAAAGCTTAATTTGTAAATGCCATTCCATAAATTTCTTCAAAAGCTTCTAGAATTTTTCATATTTTTCCATTAGAAAATAACTAATTACTATTTCAATCATACGTCTAATCTAATACTTAAAAAAAACCCCAAAATCAAAACCCCATTGCTTTTTCTTCACTACAGTAAACAATCTTGAATTATTTATTCTTCAAGAGTTAACATTCTCCCTGTGTCACAGGGAACTGTGGGATGGGTTTTTTTATTTGGAAGACAGTATAATGATAAACAGCAAGTAAAAATATCATTATTTCATTACATTTTGACAGGCAAATAGCTTGCTTTGTTTGAGAGACAGAACACATGCACATCCTTAACACTAGGAAGCTTGGAGGGGTAAAGTACATTAAGGCACGAACTGAACTGTATGTGTATTCTCACACAAAGACTTGAATGCATTAGAAAGCCTTTGACAGGATCTCATTCAGGTTTTGGGGGGCAGTGCTGTTTATCTTTTAGTCTGACATTATCTTTATTTCCTGCAAGAAGATTATTTTATCTGGTAATAGAATAAGTCTACAGTAGTGGGTCTAGGAACTAGTTCCTAGATCAAGCTACACTATTCAGTTGTACCTTATCTTGGTGTCAAGGCAAAATTTGGGCATCCATGAAAACCTCCCTTCCTTCCCACCTCTGATGCTGGCTTCCATAGAAAGGAAACCCATGAACGTGAGCTGGACAGAAGCTGCGGTCCAAATCCACGGAATTGTACACACAGCCATAAAAGTCACATGGCTGATGAGATGGACACTTAAAACCTTGAGGTTTTAAGACATTTTGCTAAATAAAGAGAAAAAAAATGGAAAATGATACAGGAATGCAGTCTTCTCACTTCTTCCTAATTCTTTACCCCAAATTCATCTGCAAAATCAGGAAACTGCTACAGCAAGTTTCACACGGGCAAAAGAGAAGAATAAGAAATGCGTGCAGGAGCTACGGACTTCAGAGAAAAAGGAAGAAAAGTTTTCCTATAAGGTAAAGCAATTAATAAATAAAGACATTTACCAAAACATTCTAGTGGATAACAGGAAAGACATTGCAGTTCTTTTGTTCAGCTATTAAATCCTGTGAGATTCAGCCACTCACTAGAAGTAATTAGTTACAGAGGGAAAAAACACTGACCTCACACGAGTTGTTCCTAGTTCTTAAACAGAAATGGCAGTCATGAAAATAACCCCTTTTCTATAGAACACCCTTAGGTACATATATAGACACTTTTACACATGCACATCACACTTACCACATGCAAAGAAAATACTTCAAATGCTAACAGATAACCAATTTTTCAACAATTTTCTTTTGCCTGCTTTTCTTTCTTAATTTCCCAATATTAATGTTGTATTTATCAATAACGATGAAATATTGCACTATGAATTTGTGCTTGATACAAATGTAGATTTCAGCTGTGGAAATAAATCTATGGGGTAGTACATCAAGAAAACTGGATACACTAAAGAAAGCATTTCCAAGAAAAGCCCACTGCTCTAAGAATTGTTTTGAGGAACACACGGTTACACTGACCACTGGGAAGGTGGAACATAAGCTTGTGAAAACATCTTCTTTCTCATTCTCTAAGGACAGAAAAGCTGAACCCTGCACTGCACGTTGCAAACCACCACCGTGACCAAATTCTGCACAGATGCTCAAAAAGACTGCAAAAAGTTGAATAGGCTTTGAAATTTATTTTTTTTTTTTCAGTTAAAAGACAACATTACTATTTTACTATTACTAAGATATTTTCATTAAATTTTTTTTTTACTTAGAGAGATAAAGGTCTTGGGTTTGTATCACCAAGACACTCATCTTGGGGACCATTCCTAGTTTCCAATGTCATTCTTGGACCAGCTGCTTTATTTGGGACATCTTACTATCTTTCTTCATCTAAAAAAAATATTACCATAGTCTTAAAGTCATTAAAGACCAAGATAACATAACAAGTTTCAGTGAACTACCATAAATACTGAGAGGAACAAAAACCTTCTTGCAGCATTCCACCCAAAGGAATTCTTATAGCTAGGACTAATATTTTTTCTCTTTAGTTTTGGGTCTATCTGCACAGCAAAGAATTGCTCTATGAACACTTACTGCTTTTTTTCCCACCCTGAATATTTTAGTCTTTCTTCCCTCAACAGAATTACTTAAAACAGCGTACGATCTATAATTAAGCATATTCTCAACAATTTTTGCTCTAATCTGGAGAAGACACAAATGTGTCTTCCACACGCGCCTGAACATGTTAACAGTGGTTTTCCAGCAAATAAGAGAGCTACCACTCTAACAATCATGTTCCAATCAATTTTAAAGTCAACAGTAAAGTCAAACAGGCAGAAGTCATAATAAATACATAAATAAACATATTTCTATCTTCTTAATGTTTTATTATTTTCCCTCAAGTTGAAAGATATTGCCCTGAAAGTTCTCATGCAGCTTATCAGTTAACATTTACGTTTACCGCAGACTTGCACATTTTCAATATCTGCATTACCCATCCAAGACTTTACTTCAAGAAGACTAAGTACTCACAAGTCTACCTGTGGTAAAGCACAACAGTGATTCCTAAGCACTCTGAAGAGAAACCCTAAGTATGTCAAGAAAGGTAAACAAACAGGCTCATTAAAAAACACATGAGCATTTCAGAAAATTATCCATGAACTCTCTGTCCCAAATTTCCACAAAAGCTCATCTACTAAAAACAATGGGAACTACTTGGCATTACATACTTTTGAAAAATCTTGGCATCTTTTTTAAAATATCATCTGTTCTTTACTTATATTTTTTAAGTATACTGATACTATCTTCATGATGAAAAAGGAAGGAAGAAAGAAGTATGCTTTCCTTTTCTAATTGCAGTATACATTACTGTGTACTTCAAGATCTGAATGCTCGGAATCAATGCTTAGACAGTATACTAGTAAAACACTGCTCTCTGATGAAAGTAGTAACTGAGTAGCACTGATAGCTGATATTCCAAGTAGGTTATACTCAGAGAGTAACTGTATTTCCTATAGATATGTTGTGAGTTTTAATTTATCACAAAAGTGATTTCAAGCTACTGCTAAAATGAATTACAGTTGTAAATTTGTTTTTAATAGTATTTAATATTTGGTAATTACAAAGAGTCATTAGTTGGCAATGGGTCATATTATAAAAATGACTGCTCATCACCCCATAGCTTACAAGATGTAAGCTTGTAGTGAACTTAGTAGCTTGTACAAGCTACTAAGCTTGTAGTGAACCATAACCACAAACTGCAGCTATTTATAAATACCTGTATAAAGTTTCAAGTCACTTATAGCTGTTAAGCATGTGATCTGAAAGCAAAAGGGTGCTTTCCAAACTCAGCTATACCTCTGCCTGAATTATCTCAATGTCAAACATGTAAGTCTTAGCTTATTTATTTGTATTCAAAGACTCACTGAAACATTGAAAAACAAAGTAATTATGGGACTGCTTAAGACCAGTTTGCTTTAACTGTCAGGCCTGTGATAGCACAAATTGTATTCTGTGGCTTAATGCAAAGCCTTGTTTCTTACTTTGCAGGGAGCCAATAAACACTAAAGAATCACCAATATTATCACATGAAGTAGATATCTCAGTTTAAAATTTAGGTCTTAGTATTTGTGATTCCTTATCTTCACAGTAGTTTCAAAATGCCTAGATATATAAAATACTATTCTGAAATTATTAATATTTTTGTAATAAAAAACTAGTTGTTCATTGCTCATCACGTTGTAATAGTCTCATTTTAATTTATACAAAAGGTTGGGCAACTTTATTTTTTTAACGATAGCCAGAAATGACTGGACCTCCCAGAAAGATACAATTATATCACAAGCTACTGCTGCTGTTTGCACTGCGGCACTTACACTTTTAAGTTATGTCGAGGAGTTAGAACATTATTACCTGCACAAATGTTCTTTTCAGAAACTGAGACTGTTACTCTTTCTTTCACCTTACTGTGGAATCAGTGATACAATCATTCTTCTTTATCCACCACGATTTCTACATTTTAAGAAGACAGATTTCAGTTTTAAAATATCTGTATATTCTAATTTTTTTTCCTGATGCAGAAGTGTCACAATGTTTCATCAATAATAAGAAATAGGAACTTCCTTTCAGAATAAGACACTTGCAACCAAATGACAGCAGCTTTTGCATTACTGGCTTCTTTGATACCCAAATTACTAATACATTATTAGTAATATTAATTATTCATATTATGATGTTATTGCTGAATTTGCTTCAAAACTAGCCCACTTAGATTTTGACTCAAATCATTATCTGAGACCCATTTTGTCCCTGAAAGTGAATGAGTTCAAAAATTCTTAAGGCTACTAAAAAATCAAGCGATTCTCAAGAAAAAGAAAAAATCAATTACATTCACTGGCTAGATTCCCCCACAGAGCATCTGTCTTGTAAAACTGTCCCAGGAACAGCTGGAGGCACAGTCTAAATAAAGACATAGGATGAAAGATCTCAGCAATGATACTTAGGTTCATGGGTAAGGAGTGGTAACTCAAACACCTCATAGCAATTTACAAGTTATCCTGTCAATGCCTCCTGTCTTAAATGAAGACAGGTATCATCAAGGACCATGAATTATGGATGCTTCATCTCTATTAGGTACAGCACGTTTAAATGCATTTGCATAAAGATGTTCACATAAACTAGGGTTTCCTACAAAGTACTGACTGGTAACAAGTCTGTCTTTCCCACTAAGCATCCCAAACAGCTTTCAGATTTCAGCTAAACTAGGTCTTGGGCAATCCACCGAAAGCAACTTCAATAAATCACAGCTGATGTCCCATCAGGAGAAAAGAGATCTCTCTTCACTGTGGAGAGAAAGGTTTCGTGCTGTGGTAAGACTGCAAGAAAGGAGCCTACACACAGAGATCCCAGGCTTGCACAGGGAAATGCATCAAAAAATGAGAGAGACCAATGATGACAGAGTAGAAACCCAGAATATCCACTGCTGGCTGAACCTACGCTTGTCCCCCTGGCAATGGCAACACATGGAACCTGGGAAACTAGCCATCCCTGTTTGGCGCTCTTATGCATTTGCTCAGTAATTACTCCAGCAATTCCATATGCGTAGTCAGGATCTGATTGCCTTTATTCACCAAAAGCCAACCTTTAAACTGGATGTCCCCAGGTTGTGCACAACAGTCATTTATACAAAATGATCTAAGCAAACATCAACGATTATCAGCATACAACTGACCACTCAAATATAGAAATATCTGCCTAGTAACTGGGACAGTATACACATATTCAGAAATTATATTAAACGTGTGGTTTTGCTTATGCATGCTGTTTTTTCTTTAAAGAAGCTTACAGTACTGCAAGTCAAATCTGGATAGAAAATCCTATCTTTCAAAGGCTAGATACTAGCAAAATACTACTGCCATTTTACAACCAGCCTTGAGTAGAAAGGAAAACAGTCCCGAGTTTTAGTATTTCATCTGCAATTAATGTATTACAAAACAGCTGGGAAAGTCACTTCGCCTTTTTTCTCTAATGTTTTCATCTGTTCAATGACAGTAGTCAGTAGAGGTGGCTTGCAATGTTAATGTCACTAGAATGGTGCATTTGATAATTATCTAGTATGGTTACTTTGATGTTATAAAATGATACAAAATATTAAATATTCTGAAAAAACTACAACTGTCTTGACATCTAAAGGAGTCATTTAAAATGGTGAACCATAACAGTAAACTAAAGTATTGAGTTACCTCTGCAGAGTCAGGCTTTCAGATCTCTCTTTCTTGATTCCTTATTCATAAAATGAGGAAAAAAATTATTGTCCTGACTTATAGAAGACTTGCACAGATAAAGCTGAGCTGCCTGTTGCAAGCAAGTCAAACCTCTGGCATTTGGCTGCACTTCCTCTACTTCCCCTTTATTGAATGCCCAGCTTTGCAGTCACTAGTTTGATTTCAGTGTTGTTGAGCCTTCCAAAGAATGTACGTGACAAAAACAGAAGCAGTAAACACAGTGTTTCTGTGAATAGGGAAACATAACTGGGAAGAACGAGGAAGAAAGAATATAGGGACCAGGAGTTAGGGGTTCCTTGTTCAGACACAGGACTACCTCTTAATTACACTTGACCTTTGTACGTCATTTCACATTTTCATCAATTTTCTCCACCAGTAAATGGGATGATAATACACTCTAATATGATCAAGGGAGTAACAAAACATATTGTAATAGTTTTGAGGCACATAGCTAACGGGACACATGCCAATTTAATCATAAGTAAGGAAATTAATATTTTTATGCAAACTCTACCAGGCTTTTGCTGTACAGTATAAAATAGGGCTGGATCCCATACTAAATGCTGAGACTGAAAACAGATGATCCATTTCTAATTAATAATGCAGCATGTGATTAGCCAATTAAGACTAGCCCAGAGTAGATATACATGTAGGACAGAATTAAACTGTTCACACTTTTATCCTTTCATTTCCAAAGTTTTTTGGTGCAAGATTTCCCACTCTTCAGAAAAGTTACAAGCCAGTAACAGGTGCATTGAATGACACTTGCAACTGAGGGTTATTTTCAGAAAAAAGTTATCTAAAACCATCTTGAGGTGTTAAAAACAGCTGCCTCAATAAAAACCGTGGTGTAATTTTCCATGAAACATGCAAACAGGTAATACAAGTTGAAATATTAATAGGAAAAAAAATAATTTGAAGGGTAGGGGGGCTAACCAGGCTACCAGGGCACACTCCTGGTAAGCACCCAGCTTTATCAAGAAAGAGCAGAGAAATCAGAAGCAGAAGCTACCTCACATAGCTTTCTCCACTCTCCAGCACCACAATTGGGACAACAAACTGGGGGAGGCAACAGCACCTTCCCGGGGGCCAGCGCGTCCCATTTCTCCACAAGAGTCTCACCACACGCCCCATGGCCTGCGACGTTCACAAAGGGCCCCCTGAGGCCCCGCGGGCAGCCCTGCAGAAACCCGCCGAGCCCCTCCCGGCGGCAAAGCCTTTCTTCACACCGAGCCCTAAGAACCCCCCTCCTCGTCCCCGACGCCTACCCGTAACCATCTCTCGCGCGGCAGCACTCCGGCCCTTCAGCTCACCCCCCGGGCCGCAGCATTGCCGTCGTGGCGGGGGCACCCCACCCTAACACCCCCGCCCACGCTCGGGGCGGAGCGGGGCGCGGCCCTGGCGGCCCGCACCCGCGCCCGCATCCGCGCCCGCATCCGCACTGCCCCTCACCGACCTGCCGCCCGCATGGCCCCGCCGCTGCCGCTCTCCTCTCGCTCTTCCGCTCGGGCCAAACAGCGTTGTCCCGGCCGCTGAGGTCGCTGCCGCCGGGCCGGAAGCGTGGGGCCGCCCCCGGCTCCTTCCGGCCGTGGGGCTCCGCCGCCCGCTCCGGCCCTGCCGTGTCCACCCCGGCGGGAAGTGTCGTCGCCCGGCTGTGAGGCGGCAGTGTGAGAGGAGACCCCGCTGACCTCTCCCATCTCCGTCCTCCCTTCTCCCCCCGTTAGATCCCCTGGACCGTCGAAGTTGCTGGGCTGTGGAAAGAAAACGAGGAGGGAGCGGAGACTTTCCAGCTCTGCAGAGTTTGGGGTTTACCCAGGGGCCGCAACAGGGAGCCCAGGTCACTTCAGGGACCTGCCGCCTTCTGTAGAAAGGCCACCGAGGATGAAGGGTCCCTGGGAGATGATCCCCCAGAGACCTCTGTCAGAGCATCACGGTTCCAGTGCCCCGCCGTGAAGGTGTTCTGGTGGGGAGTGATGTAACTACTCTGTCATGTTATGCCGTGTATTTTTTTTTTTTATGTGGTACAGAAGAAATCCAAAACCCTAGGAGACAAATGAAACAAATGAGAGACTGCAAATGCTTCAGCTGACTGTGATACCTGGTCTACCATACAGGCGAAAACTCTGGCTACATGTACACAGGGATAAACCAGACTAGATCCAATCAAGTCAGTCTACAGAAAGAGGCTGGAACACCTCCCGTTGTTCCTTTCTGATAATTTTTACCTTCAGGTATCGTTTATTGAAGTGACAGGTATCTAGGCAATGTCTTGTTCAGATTCTTGTTCCGATTGGAGACAGGAGACACAGCACTAGAGTGACAGTAGTCTTGAGTCATGAACAAGCTGAATGGGGAGGAGATAACTTATACTAGAGGAAGCAATATGTCAAAGAAAAATTATTTAGAAACACTGTATCTGACTATTTTGTCAAGGCAATAGCAATTGCTGCTTCTTATTAAAATATGGGTTAGATAATGTGGTTGGATGTGGTTGGGATTTAGCAATCTGAACTGTGACAATCTTCACTATAGAAATAAAAACTCTTAAAAAGACAATTAAGTATAAATGTATTTAAATATAACATAACTAGAATGGAACTTGGAACTCTGTCATTCCAGTAAACCAAAACAAAATTGGGAGATTTTCCTGGGTATTAGGATGAAGGACAAAATGGAGTTGTGATAGGCCAATTAATTACATTTTTAGAGGAAGGGAAAGTAAGCTAGCACTGTGGAAATGAGTCCTAAGAGGAAGAATTAGATTTGTTCTTCTCAGGCAGGCTTCTATTAGCTGTGGAATGATAAGCCTGCATCAGAGTCCGAAAGCAAGAAGCTGTGCTCCACAGAGCTCCACATGGAACCCTTGCTGGAGCGTTGGTCAATGTGCATGGCAAGCACAAAGGCTTGCAATGGTATGGGCAAAATGTGTGTTCTCATCCAGAGGGGAACAATGAAGGATGGTGCTGGGTGTAGGGTGATCCAGATGAGGCTGGAAGGACACTATATAGGACAGGTTGCCAAGAAGATGAAGACAGAGGTGGAATGTAATGCAGGAGTTGTGTTGTTAGGTCACACTTTAAGGGAGGATAAACCTTGGTGAGGATTGGGTAGGAAGAACTTCTTGGTGTAATGCAGATCATTTTTCATGGTATGTATAATTTAATTCAACTGTTAGCTGAACTGAGCTGAACTAATGTTTGCTTGAACACAGAGTTTTCCTGAGCTGTGGTACTGCCATCACAACTTTGGCACAGCCTTTTGTTACTTAAGTTGAGGTCTATTAAAATAATAATAAAGCAGAGCGTCCCATAGCGTCCTTGGTGGTCACAGTAGAGTTTTATATAGTTTTGAAGAAACTTCAGATATGTTATGCATCTGTATTTCAAAAAAAGTCTTTTTACAGTATCACAGAGAGCAAGAATGAAATTCCTCTCCTGCGCCTCATCTATGGAATATAATATAATATACAGAATATAACCTGCTATTGTAATTTAAGTTTTGGTATGTATGTACAGGTCACATGAATCCTCAATATTTGCTTAACAAAAATCTATGAATTGGGTGACATTTAAGCCTTCAGTGGTAACAAACTGAATTAATCATGTTGTGATTATAAACCAGTTCAAATGCTGTTTACAGCATAAGAAAGGCAATGCCACAATGTAATGCTATATAGAAAGCTGCTCTTACATACTTAGGAAGGTAATACCTGATGTGTCTTGTCTATGTCTTATGGTAAGTGTTGGTAAATAGGAATTTTTAATGCCTGCCATCATGGTTGTTTTATACCTTTATTTGAAAATTTGTGTTGAAGTACTGCACCGCTAATAAATCACTTGATGCAGCACCCAACAGGGTGTTCTTAGAAAAAATTAAATTGAATTGATTTGGACTCAAATTCCATTAAATAGACAATAAAGTAATTTATGGATTGTAAGTAAAGCTTGATCATAAATGAACTGCTGGTTTGTCTTCCAATATGCAGGAATGACCAGAAAGACAATATATAGTTGCTCAATTCAGTTCAGACCCTCGATAGCAGAGCACTGTATTTCTTCGCTTCACTGGAAGCCTTGCTGGATGCACACATACTGGGTTTGTTAGACCTAGATTACTCACTTCTTTGGGCTGTAATTTTGGCTGATGCAACCCAGGCTTATTCCCTCTTCATTCTCCTCATAGTCCGTGAACATACCTTATTTTGCGGCATTCCTTCTTCCTTTATATCATATTGTATGTCCTTTGTGACTTAGTAAAATATCTGAAAAGCTGGAGAGCTGGGCCCAGGTGAATCTCATGAGGTTCAACAAAAGCAAGTGCAGGGTTATGCACCTGGGCCAGAACAATCCCCAGCATTAATACAGACTACGGGATGAGGTATTAGAAAGCAGCTCTGAGGAAAGGGACTTGGGGATGCTGGTGGATGAGAAGCTGGACATGAGCAGGCAGTGGGCACTTGCAGCCCAGAAGGCCAATCACATCCTGGGATGCATCAAAAGAAGTGTTGCCAGCAGGCCCAGAGAGGTGATTCTGCCACCTTGCTCTGGTGAGACCTCACCTGGAGCACTGTGTGCATGTCTGGAGCCCTCAATATAGGAAGGACATGGACTTGATAGAGTGGATCCAGAGGAGGGCCACAAAAATGATTAGGGGGTTGGAGCACCTCTGCTCTGAGGACAGGCTGAGGGAGCTGGGGTTGTTCAGCCTGGAGAAGAGGAGGCTCCGGGGAGACCTAATAGCGGCCTTCCAGTACCTGAGGGGGGCCTACAGGAAGGCTGGGGAGAGCCTGTTTACAAAGGCATGCAGTGACAGGATGAGGGGCAATGGCTTTAGGTTGGGAAAGGGCAGATTTAGATTGGCTATTAGGAAAAAGTTCTTTCCAATGAGGGTGGTGGAACACGGGACAGGTTACCCAGGGAGGTGGTTGAGGCCCCTTCCCTGGAAACACTCAAGTTGAGGCTCGATGAGGCCCTGGGCAACCTGGTCTAGTTGGGAGTGTCCCTGCTGACTGAGGGGGGGCTGGATTAGATGACCTTTGGAGGTGTCTTCCAGCCTATGGAATCTATGATTCTATGTCTAGCGAAGCAGTGACTGCTTGAACCACACAGGAACAAGGCTTGGCTTCTCTTTGAAATCTATTCTTAAGAATGATCTGGAAGATAAAGGAAGGGGACACTGGAATTGCATTCTTGAAAAATAGCAAAGATATATGTTGCAAACAGGGAAGGGCTAGTTTAAAACATCTTAACAGGATTGTAGCAACATATGGAGATTTAGAAACAGCAAGGCTATAGACTACAATGCTTGGGATTGCAAAGAGAGATATTCAATAATGAAACCAGAAAAAAGGTGATGTATAGTTCCCCAACAATTGTCAGCACTCACTTCTTATTGGTTGTATGTGCCCAAGAGACTAAGGTGACATCATTGTCTTCTCAGTACCTATGTAACATTATGCAGTCCTGACATCTGATTTGTTGAGGACTACTTGTAATTTTTCAGAACGTAATTATTATACTGTAACGGTTTGTTAAAACAATGTTGATTTATAATGTCCTCCTGTTAATTTAGTCATCCTCATACCTTTGACCATTCACCATAGAATTAATTTAGTCCAGATTATAGTCAGTATTCTTCAAATAAGAAAATCCTTTTCAGATACAGCTCAAAGTATGAAGAATCCAATAACCTGTCTGTCTCTATATTAAAGAATATATTCTAATACCATGAAGTTTAAGTACTTTGTGGTAGTTTTCAAAGACAGCTTGTCAGGCGGCAAATGAATTATGAAGAACCTTTCACTGGAATTATCTTACTTTTTAATCTAAGTTGCTCAAAATCAGATTGTACAAAACACTTCAAAATGAACAGCTCAGTCTTGTCAGAGCAGACAAAATACACCATGTGACCTGAGCATTTTTTGCTAAAAATATTGGCTAATTTGCCAATATTTTACTTTTCAGTTAATGAGAAAATCTAACAGTTCCTGTTGCAGAGGCAATTCCAGCAAACATTACGTTGCTATTTGCCTGCAGTTAACTACTTAGAAGGATACTGTTCTTTTTTATATTTGCCTCAGCTTGAGGTTTCACAAGGTGTTTTTTAGAATGGCTGATAAATGTGATAAAGTAGATGTGTTTTTTTTCTCTGTCTTTTTCCTCTTACTGATCTTGTATCAGAGAAATACAACTGTGTAGCATAGACTATCATGTGAAAACTGTAATTCGAGTCTCATGAGGAAAACCAAGAGATTATTTAAAACACCTGGTGATGCAAATTTACAGTACAGAAATATAAGATTAGCATCAGAGATAAAAAAAATAAGTTAGAAACTGTTCACCACCAAAGTGGAAAGTTTGCAAGATTAAGAAATAATATTTCAAAACTCAAATAGAGGTGGATTTGGATTACTGTATTTTATACACTTGTGGTAACTACCTGCTAATTCATACACTGTAATATTCTAAAGCTTTATTATACCAAGAAGCAGATGATTATGAAGAAATTCATTGAAGTGTAATTACTGTAATCTTCAAAATAACTACCAAGAGCTAGTTAGTAATCCTAGTTATTGAGCTACAAATTGTGAAGGAAAAATATGCTATGATTTTAGACTAGCCAAGTTAAATGTTCTGTTTGATAACATCTCAGTCTACTACTAATAATGTCTCTCAAAAGCCCTTCCATCCACAAATTTCAATTCTGAGAGGTGATAATTTTAGCTGTACATACTGCACAACATGGTTTTGGTTTGTGCTAGGTAGAGAAGGTGAGGTAGGCTTAATCCAAAAATATTTGTGACCAGTTTTTTCCCCCACAACATATACACAGGAGCAGCTTAATGCTTGGCTCCCCTTATAAAGGAGGGCTAAATATATGAATCTCGAGGAGTTATGTTTCTCTTCTAGATTGTTTGCTTGTAGGCCGTGTTGAACTTTTGGGGTTTTTTCTCCAAAATATTATTGTACGAGGAAATAAAATTCAGATGGTAACTTTAGATCCAGATTAAAAAATAGTAATTTTATATACTTTTTTTCTGTGTGGGTTGATAATCTTTTTCTCACTTTGCTGAAAGTTGTCTTGTGAATTCTGGTCTCCTACCTCATTGTCTTACTACAAATAAATCATTCAGATGCATCACAAATTTTAATTAGTTTATAATTTCCTTGTCCTTAGGAGATTGGAAAATATTTCTGTTGCACCAAATCTCTGCTGAGACTGCATTATTTCAGCACTGAAAAAATAGTGAAGTTTTTGGATTGTAGAACACGGAAGAGGGGCAAGAAAAAAGCACAGCTCGTATACTGGTTGGTCCCACATCCGCTGTGGTGCAGCTGCAGCCAAGCAAGTGCAGGTGTGATTCATTTCCCTCTGTCCTGGAGTGAACATGTTCAGTCAGTCAGTCAGACAGCTGGGATTCAGACACCCAGAAATGACCTCCTGAGGCAGAAGGGAAGGCTTATTTGATCCTGCTGGCATCCGGTCTACATTGCTTTCCACATGAAAGCGGCATAACAAAGACTTGGGTGTAACAGAGACTGACTTTCTTTGCACCATGTAGCAAATCACTATCTTAGGCTTTGTGGCTCGATAGCGGAAGAAAATCTAGCATTGAAAGCAACTTTTAAAAAGTTGTGTGTTTGGCATACACAGCATGTATTTTTTTATTTTTACTTTTTAATGTGCCCTTAAGTAGGTGGGTGCTTGGAAAACAGGACAGCATGATGTGTATGACTGTTAATATTAAACACGCTTTCTATGAAATAGCTTTGCATAAACTTGTATTTAAAAAATGAATTTTCTTCTTCTATTTTATAGGAGTCTTGTGGTATATTACCATAATCAGTTTTTCATTACATAATCATTATTACCATAATCCAGTTTGGAAACCGCCTATTGTTGAGTTGTTTCCTTCCCTTTTTATAATTTTATTTTTTTTTAAATTATCTGTCCCTCTGTGGATAAATTAGCACATATCCAAGAAATGGCCTTATTTTAAAATCTCGTTTTTAAAAGCCCAAAAGACTGAGACTGAAAGCTCAGTCAGTAATGCTTTTGCACATTCAGCTTATTGGAGCAGACAGAATCCAGTGGAACCTGGCTATGAAGCTCTGGCTAGCACTGATCCATTTTGGAGGGTACATAATAACATGTTAATATACTTTTTATTGAAAATGAAAGCAAGATAATTTTCTGTCTGAATATATAATGCATGAATGACTGCTTTTGAGACATTGATACATAAATTATAGATAGCCTTTCAGATTCTGTACTATGTATTATTAATTAAAAACTAAAGATCTTCATCTACATCCAAGTTACACTCTGGTATCTAGGCCACTGGAGAACATATTGTAGTGTTGGAGACTATATAACCCAGGCAGAATGCAATAAAATGCCCCCTTTTTGTTGTTTATGGATAACATTTCAATACATGAAATGCCCAGAATCTTTTCCTATTACAGTGGATGGCACTGTTGTTTTTTGCTTTATGAAGAGGAGGCGTGAACAAGCATGAATCTGATGTATTTTCCTTCAAACATGCACCAAAAAAGGAGAAATATTTGTATTATGCTTTGTCTAAATTATATAACTTCTTACATGGCATAGTGTGCTCTAGGAGATCTCTCTGTCTCTCACTCCCTCTTCCCATCCCCTCTTTACAATAGATATTAATGTTGTTTGATAGGTGCAGATTTACCTGTTAGATTCTTTCTCACAGATTTAGAAGGCAAATGATGAAGACAATCAAAATTGCCTAGTTATTCTTGATGGCTGAGCTTCTAAAGTAAAATCAAAGAAATATATAACAAAGCACGTAATCCCAGCAAGCCAAAGTCAGCATCAATTCCTTTTATGTTAAAATGGAAATAGCCTGTCATAGATGGCTGAGACATTGGTTAGTGATTGTAGATTAATATTGAAGAATGTACTTGGGGAATGTCCATTGCTTGTTTCTTGTAATCTGAGGAGGATGTGCTCTAATTGACAAATAGCCTTGAATTCGTTGGGTAGGGCAAAACAAAATAAAAGCAAATGTTCAGCACATGTCTGCAATCACAAATTTAATAGCAATCAGAATGTGTCTGCCCGAATCTGCACTTGATTTTTTTTTTTTTTACTAGCCTTACATGGAGACTTACAGATGGTTGCGTGATTGTTTACATTCTATGAATCAGTTGTAACTTCTACAGTAATACATGTTTTTGTAGTTTTTCATTTTTGATGGCAGAATTATTCATGCTGGGACTGTTACACAGAAGAGCTATGACTTTTACGCAAAAGGCTAACAATACAAATGAAGATAAATGCAAGCTACAAAAACCAGACTAGAATGAGAGCAGCACACATCCTATAGCTCCTGCACTGGCAACAGAGAAATCATTCTTTGAGGAATGGACTTTCTTTGAAGCCTGTTTGTCTCACAAACCAGGTCTTGTCACAGTTTCCTTAAGCAAAGTTTCCAAAGACTCCAGGAGAATTATCATAGCAAGACTCAACTCTCTGAAGTGCATATATGATAAATTAAAATGAAAATTGATGTCTTTAAGGATTTCACCCAGGGAAACTCAGCCAGTGAGAGTAACAACCATTTTCTTTTTTTTCAGTGATGAGAAGGTAAAATAGGTGCCATCTGCTGATAATCCAAATAGTTATCTTTTCCCTCATCATCTAGCACTCTTGTGCTTGGAAGTAGCTGCTTTGCTGAATCATAGAATAGAATCATAGAATTGTCTAGGTTGGAAAGGACGTTTAAGATCATCTAGTCCAACCATCAACCTAGCTGATAAAAAACCATCACTAAACCATGTCACTAAGCACTATATCTACTCTTTTAAATACCTCCAGTGCCTGAACCACTTCCCTGGGCAGCCCATTCCAATGCTTAATAACCCTTTCCTAATATCTAATCTGAACCTCCCCTGGCACAACTTGAGGCTGTTTCCTCTTGTCCTATCACCTGTGACCCCCACCTCTCCACACCCTCCTTTTAGGTAGTTGTAGAGAGTGATAAGGTCTCCCCTCAGCCTCCTTTTCTCTAGGCTGAACAACCCCAGCTCCCTCAGCCTCTCCTCATAAGACTTATTCTCACAAGCACTTATTCTCTGAGCTCCTTGTTATATGCAGGCATCCTGTGTATGGAGTCCACCTACCAAACAGCCCTCATGTGAATATCTGAACGTGTAATTTTCCAATGAGTAATCTCCTTGCATTTCCTTGCAGAATAAATGAAAATGGAAGGAAGGGTCTAGCAGGAGGACGAGTCTGTTGGACTGTAGAGGGGTAGCTGCAGGGATTTATAGGTTGCCTAGCTTCATTTTCCTGAAGAAAAGCTTCAGGAAGGAGCTGATTCAGCAGTTGCTGTTGTGGTTTATGCTAATGGCGGTCTGCCCGTGCAATCAGCACAGTTGCAATATAATCACCCTGTAACGCTATTTCAATTGACTTCTAACTTTGACCTGCAATATACCCACATGTTTAGCTGCTCTGCAGCACTGGACAACAGAAGGGCCCTAACTAAGCAGAAAATCAGGATTTCCAAGGCCTTCATAGACCACAATGGTTGTCTCCTTCACTCACGACTTTCCTCCCCTCTGCATTACTTTCTTTACTGCTACCTCCTTCCCATGCCTTTTATAGGAACTGGTAGGTCATTGCCTGTTAGAGCTGTGATGCAGCATGCAGAGTTGGAGCAAGCTCTAATGGACCAGGGCATGAGTGTATGAATGGCCTGGGGCAGAGGTCATGGTATGGGCTATGCCAAAATGAAAAAGGATGTGGCATTGTAGGAAAAAGGAAACTGCTGACCTTTTTCTATTTCCAGGCTCTGGGAAGCCCACATTGCCAGGAGCTCTTCTCGTTGTACCCTGCGAGTAACCCACAGGCACACGGTGATTCAGAGCTACACCAATGAGTCATAGTTCACCAGAAGTGCTGCTTATTAAATACTTCTCATGCAGCTTCTAGCAAAACAGAGTGGTATCAAGGTCAAAAATTATACAGACTGATGGAAATATGTCTGAAGTTTCTGTACTTAGAAAGAAAAGATTTGGTAGTAGGGTTGAATCTGGGATATTGAGTTTAAGAGAAGACCTTAGATATAGATGATCTTTATTCTTTATTTCACAGTTCTAATGCTAGCTGCTATCAGGGACAATGTTCCGGCCTGGATGTACAAAATGTCAAATACAGAATTACAATGCCTTTCTTTCCTGCTTCTCTGTGCTCAGGGAACAACAGAACAGTTACCTTTTCCCCCTTAGCAGTAATACATACATTTCTTCCATCAGTTCATGTATGCAGGAACATATGCATGTATTCTTGCAAGAGTCTTGTATGGAGCTATATTTCTCACCCATCTACTTCAGTATCCTATAAACAGTTTATGCAATTTTTAGTATCGTGCAGAGTTTTATGGTGCATGTGCCAATACAAAATCTAAGGATTCAGGCAAGGCTGTCTTAGCCATCATGTTCCTATGCTTCAGAATAAATTGTGCTGTGCTTTCTCTGAGTACAATGCAGTTCTCTGGGGCTTGCCTTTTAAATACCTTGTTTCAAAGCAGATTTTTGGAAATAACTACTGTGGCAGCAGGATGCCGAGTGGGCTGTGTGGGCTGTGTGAAAGTGGCTCAGAGATCTGAAACTCCAGAAACATGGCTCATAGGGATTATTGGACACCAAGCAAATAATGCGATAAAAGCTACAAGTGAAGGCAGGCAGTTACCGGCTTTTATGGTGTAGAAAACAAACTGTTTTCTTACTCTGAGCCCTTTCACCTGTTATGTTCGTGCAGGACAGGGAAGATGAGATATGAATGGCAGCAACTGTATGCAATACTGTATATTTGAAATCCTCAAATAGCCAGGATTTTATAACCAAACTAGAATTATGGTCTACATTGAGGACCCATTTAGTCATATAGGAGCACTAACCACTGCTTGTGGCTAGTGCTGCTTAAGAGAAAGAATAGTAATTATTGTTGAGGCTGACAGCCTAAGTGGAAGCTATGGTGGAATGCCTGTTTCCTAGTGTTTGACTAGCAACTAGAAACAAAAGATTTAGCTTAAAAAGGCACGCAATTGTAAACCTAAAAACATTGGCATACACATGTATGGAATTTTGCTGTGCTTTATTGATTATTCTTTGTCTCTCCTTTTGAAACCAATATGGTTAACCAAGTGGTTTCAGTTCCACTGAAAACAGTGGAAAGTTTTCTGTCCACATTAGTGGATATTGGATCAGTCCTTTAGACCTGTACCTGGCTTTAAAAGCAGAAGGATGCAAAATTTAATGTCGAAATATAAAACTTTATGTAAATGTATGTATTAAAAATGCTTATAAACACATACATATACATATATATATTTATATGAAAAGTTCTTTAACCATGTGAAATAAATGGTATTTGCAGAGTTATTGTGTTAGTGGCAGTCATTTGTTATGCTTTAATTGCTATACTGTTCATGAATGATTTGGTGCATTTCTTGCCAGCTAAACTCATCTCATACCACACATACTAGCTATTTCATATCCCGGCTGCGTGTGTTTGCCAATACCTTGAAAGTATTGTAACAGATTGCTTTCCTCCTATATCTTTGATTAAATAAGATCCAGGCAGCTCAGAATTAAAGTGCATTAGATTATAAATTGATCCCTTCTAAGAAGTTTTACATATTTATTTTGTTCGCTGGAAATGTAAAATGTCAACATCATGTACATAGATTTATATATGCTTGTGAATACTGCATAGATGTGGTGTACCTATATGTATACAGGATTTTCAGTTACATGTACTGATTTAACGTGTCTCCTGCTTATTCTCTAAAAATTGAAGAGGAAAATAATTTTGGGTTAAGCAGTTAGAATTATGTATATGGCAGACAATTATGTTTAAGTAGAGATCTAAAAATGAGAATACATGAATGCTATAAATATTGGCCATATTTTTAAATGAATAGACATAGCATTCCTTCCCACATCCAAAGCTCACACTTTATATTTGGAAAGAAAAGTGATACCTTTATGAAGCACATACATGCATCTCCTTTGCTGAGTTACCTCCTTATTCAGTGAAGACCATATTCTCTCCACTTCCCATTCCAATTAAACTGGATGGAAAACCTGTATTTTAAAAATACTTTAATACATTTTCCCATTATTTATATGTTGTAATGGAACCCATCAGATGTGCCTACAAATAAAACATGGCATCTCAGTTGGATGTTCTTGTATAAATACTAAAAATACCTGCAAATGCAATTTGATATCAAAACATAGCAGCACACTGAAATACTTAGGTCACAATCACTGTGAAGGGACTAAACTTGAAGACTTCACCTCTCTAACTGAAAGAGTTAGAAAGTCTAAGCTGAATCCCAGACTACCAGTACAATTTGTAATGTGAAACTACTGCAGGCCTCAAGAGATAATCTGATTATAGCAACATTGCAGATAACAAAGAATATTAAATTTAAGCTCCAAGTTAATAAGTTTTAAGTTAAACTTCTTGCTGTTTTTTCCTATTTGAAAAATGCTGCTTTTCATTTAAGTGGGTTCCATGGATGTAGCAAGGCAGGCAGGTACAGAACATCACTTATGCTATATGTTATATGAGACATTATGACACAGCATTTCAATGTCTTTCTTAGTGCAGGAGAGAGAACAAAATGTGGAAAGAAACATCTGGGTGAAGAAAGATGAATGCCTTACTGCAAAGTGTCCATGATGTCAGATCCCAAATGGACAGGCTTGTATTTAGGTAATTTAGGGCCCTTAAAATTCCTCCTTTACTGCCTTCTGAATACCTCTATTACTTGGATTAGGAAACTAGCAACTGAAGATACCACTGATTTATATGAGTCAAATCTTTCGTTTGATCTGAACAATATAAGGTCTTCCAATGCGTCAACTAAAATGCTCAGTGCAAATCCTGAGCTTGCATTCTTTTGTTTTCTGTAAATTTTTTGAGTGCTTTTTCTCCATTTGCCTCTTGAAACGTCCATCAGAACAGTCAGAAAGAAAAAGTTTAAGAAATCCTCTTAAGAGGATTAATCCTCTAAGAAAAATGTGGTGTTTGTTACCCCTCCAAGGCCCCCAGTCCTGGGTTGTTTTGGGTAAAATATGTTCCATGTGGCTCTCAGTGCTGCATGAGTCCTGCATCACCACCTACAACAATGAAAACTGAAAATCATCAGGAAATCAAACTGGCAGAGAGGAAACCCACAGCTTATTTCTCGCACCAAAGAATCACGTGAAATGAAAAATGTACAGGAGCTGTTTGATTCTTTCTAATTATTTTCTAATCCTGGATGCTCTTAGAGATAGGTCAGAATTACACCATGCAGAAGCTTCAATATGTCTAAAAGTGAAAACTGAGATTCTCATGGACCCTACTGACTGTAGTGCTTGACACAGAAGAAAAAAATACCAAATACTTTGAGATTTTCCAGTGACACAGCAAATTGGCAAAGTTGCAAAAGCAATTAAACTGAGGCTTTTCTAGTCACTGCACAAGGGATGTCCTACAGTTAGGATGAGGTAATATTGGAACTTTTTTTTTTTTTTTTTAATGGAAGCTTCTTAGCTCTCTGTACTGCTCTTTCTGCCAATCTATGCTGTTGTAGGTGGTGAGAAATGGAAGAAATACCCTTGAAATTACAGTTTCCCAACAGACTGAAACTCATAACTGGGCAAACTGGCCCAATCATAGTGGCTATTGCTTCAAAGGTGCAGAAAGGAGAAATTAAACCTTTAAATTTTTTCTTACCTGTGGCAATTTTTCCAATTATCTGAGACATTTATAGTGTGGGATGACATTGGGAAAGGAATACAAAGGACTTGAGGACTTACAAAATCAGTGTAAGCAAGCACAATTTTATGGTAGCCTACCAGTAGCTGGAGTCAAAGGTGTGAGTGAAGACACATGGCTGTAGGATACCCCAATTCTTTTGTTCCCACTAATTGTCAGGTCCAATTGTCAGGTACATCTTATGACTTCTGCCATACATCCAGCAGTTACTGGATTGAGCAGAAATCATGGCCCGGATGCAAGCTCTAATGAGCTTAATTGTGCTCTGTGACAAGTAGGGAGGGAGTATGTTGCAGTCAGCAACAACAGTCATATTGGTACGGAAATTGTAATTCAAGAATCTAGCAGGTCAGAAGCCACTAATAGTTCCACTTGTGGATGTTGTGTAATAGGTTGAATTCAAGATGCAGACATTTCACATAAACACTGACGATTCTGTTTTTCACCACTGGTCAATTTGATTACTTAGAGTGAACCTTTTGCCATTTGCATTAATTTCCCTTACATCTTTCATCTCTTGTCCCCTTTCCTCTACTTCCCTTTTGATGTTTCTTCATTCCCACGTCCTGCAGAAAATTATATATTTACCATCATAACAACATCAATATTATTAGAGAGATGTTCCTTTGATATTTTTCCAATAAAGCCATCACAGGAAATTTCTAATTTGTTCTGAAAGAATGTTCCATAAATCTTATCACTTTCGTAAACATCAATTCAGCATTTCATAGGGATGCTTGAGAAGAAATCCCTGATTGCTGGTGACTATAATGTATCTAAAAGGATGTCTTCTTCAGAGAAGCAAATCTGACCAGTGGTGAATGGTGAAAGTTACCAAGTTTTTCTCAATGCTCTTCTATTTTTTTTTTAATTTTTTTTTTTTTAGAATAGTCAGAAGTGTTTTTTCTCATTCATGAAGAAATTTGCTGAAGAGATATCAAATATTTGGAGAAGTACAAGTATAGAGAGTTTGTTGCTCTATTTCCTATTCATTATACTGATATTGTCCATCCTTGTGCCAATACATAATGGGAGAATTCCTTTTCTGAAATTACTTCCACTGTAGGCAGATTAGGCCCTAAACAGACCAGAAATGGGAGTTGAATGGAATTAATGTTATAAGCTATTCTTTTCCTATTTTACTTGTTTTTATGAAGCTGAACTAGTTAGCTGTTTATTGTCCCCTTTCTCATGTGATTACTGCAACTTTTTTCAATGTCTTCATTCACTTTGAGTAGCTTCCTATCTTTTCCACACCAAAACAGCAAAATAATGTCACATGAAGCCCAGGTTCTAAGTGAAACGTTTCTGTGCAACCCAATAAAGGCTTCACTTACCCTCTTCAGTCTCTATATAATGTAGACATTTTATCTTTTGTCAATCTTCTGTCTTGCTGCAATTTTTGAAGTTGTGCAGGCTCCCTCTGGTGGCCATCTACCACTGGCTAGTCTAGAAATATTTTTAGTAGTGAGGAGCTAGACTAGGAATTTGAGAGAGAGATTAGTTCTTATATTTGACTTTTTATTTAAGTGGCTTATCATTAATGATCTAAATTTATATAAAGATAGAAATATATTAAAATGAAGTATTAAATATAAATATATACATTTAAATTTGTTGTGATATTCTAATCGCATTCTAAGGGAAAAGTCTTATTAATTTTAAAATATTTTGGTATCTTAGTTGTTAACCAGCAAAGCAAGCATGGTTTCTTCCTTTCAAGGATTGCAAGACCAGGATATTTCATTTTAGCAGTTATCATCAGGCACTGATATCAGGGCTGAAAAGGAAACAACCATCTTGTCACTGTTTCTTCACATTTCCATCTTCCCAAATGCTGTTCTCACTCCTTTTATATTTACTTTATTATGCCTTGCAAAGCTGGGAAGTTTGGTGAGTTCAGTCATTTAGACTGATTCAAGCTTTTGTCCCTTCCTCTGCAAGGCACCTGTGTGGACCACATGCAAACCTGTTTCTTCTTTCCCACTTGGGGTGGAGTGCAAGTGAGAATCAGGATGACCCCTCACTTGTTCACAGTTTGCTGAACAGATAAGACATGCTTTGCAAAACAGAGCATAGTAGTATTGACCATTTACCAGGTTAAAGATCTCAGAGCATCTGGTACACAATGTTTTCTAATATTTTGCTATTTGTATCTTGTGTTATGTAAGAAGTTTTAATGGCAGAATTCAAAGACTGAATCTGAAGTATAAACCACTTTTTTTCTTATTTTTTTAGGCTAATATAGTGTCTACTAACATCAATGGTAGCCATGGTATTCATCAGAGGCAAATCATGCTCATTCTTACCTTATATTCAGAACAGAAAAGATAAAGGATTGCTTCCTTTCATATTTTTAGAATTAAAAAATAGGTTGTTATTTTTTCTTACTCTTTATATGTAGTAGGATAAAAGTCAACAATGTTTCAGACCCTGAACTATATTGGGTTGGAAAGCATCAACAGATGATTTCTTAATAACTGTAAATGTTGTGTTGGCATTTGTTACAGCAAGGAAATTCAGTCTTAACAGCAAGAAGTACATCTTACTCCAAAGAAATGCCAGGAGTCCAAGGTGCAAGAAAAGCAATTTAACCTAGTTAAACCTAGTTTGTAGTTGCCTTTTTTTTAAAAAAAAAAAGTCTGTAAAACTGATGATGTCAGTCCGATGTCCCTAAGCACACTAAGCACATAATTTGTTGCCTTTGCTGTAACCAAATGGAAGGAAGCCTGTAGTAGTACACTGCTGGGAAGGGATGCTCAGCTGGTTGTGGGAAGGACATGAGGGGAACAGACTAAAGGCCATGACAAGCTACTGCCCTGGCTTTTGACCATGTTCGATGGAATTCACCCCAGTGGTTACCTGCCACCCAGGATCAGCAGCCTTGAGCCCTACAAGTTGGCACTGCACTGCATGGTGCATACCTGTACTTCTGTAAATAAGTGTGAGGACAACTCAGCTAGCTGCCTTTGCCATTGTAACTGTCTTTCCCTGCTCTCTGTCATCTAGAAAATCAAAAGCCAAAAAAAAAAAAAAAGTGCCAATTGCCTCTTTTCATAATTATCGAGTATAGGGCATATAACTCTTAATTTGTTACCTTGTATCGCATGAGTGACCTGGAAGCCCATTTTGCTTGGGTGTACGCTGATACAACTTCAGGGAGTTCATTGTGAAGCGATGCCAAAATTATGAATGTGGCTAATCAAATGGGGGTAAAACAGATTCAGCAATCCTGAGGTTTTATGAAATATTCTTTGAAACAAATCCTAGGGGAAAAAAAAACCAAAACCTGTCAAGGTATGTATAGCATTTTCTTTGAGTCTGTAAACCCTGTAGTGTTTCTGTTTCTAGGCTTGCTTTCTGAGAACCCTGCTTAATTCATAAACTTGTTTTTGAATTAAGCAGAGGCAATTTAACAAACAGACTTAGAACTGTTTTTAAACTATGCTGTTTTTAAAACTCCTGATTCATATTTAAGCATGGGAAATATCTCTTTCATGTACATGGATAAGAAATGAATGGTGCCAAACATTTTAGAGTATCTTGGCTGAGAAATTTTTGTTTCCAAGCATGTTAAGAGGTCTCTGGTTAGTTCCTTGACTGTTTTGAAGATGACTCTTTGAAGCCTTATTGGCTCCAGTGTTTCCAGCTGTGTTAAAAATAAAGGAAAAAATTTTAATCTCCTCCTTTCCTTAAAACAAAGGAACTGTCTAATAAGGATCTGCTTAAAACAACACTGTCTGCTAAGGATCATTGTCTGTTGCATTCATGTACATGTTCCAATACCCACATGAAGTGTGAGCCATGTGTCAAAATCATTCAGGTGGCTTCCACCAATTCTAGCAGCTTCTGGATAGATCCAAAACTTCCTCAGTGAGATTTATGTTTTCACCATAACAGATCTCTTGGCACTTAAAAATCTTATGGGAAACGTAAAGTCTAATATATTTACTACACTATTCAAAATGTTCAAATAAACTGGCTGTGAATTCCAGATATCTATTCAGCTAGGGAGCACATGTTTGTAGTTCCTAGGTCCACAAAATCTCATCTCAAAGAAAAATGAGCTGGCTTGCTACAGACAAACTATAGGAACCAGTATGGTCTACGGATCTTAATCAATTCAAATGTGAACATTTCCAGTAAATTTTACAGTCTCTTCCGCATGCTAGCAGAAAGAAAGAGATCTCTATGCACTGGAAAGCTGAAAGACAGAACATTTGAGTTACTGCATGAATTTAGCAGCTGTGGTGGAGCTAAAATAGATAAGCAGATTTTTTGTGTGGACATTATTAACTGAAGAGCACGAAAAAGTGAAAGTTTATATATTTTTATTAGTACATTAGATTTTGTGTGTTTTATGCTGCGTTGTGAAAGGTTATTTTCCTGACTCTAATGCTCTGATTGATTAGGACTGTCTGCGATTTGGGATATGAGAATATGAGAAAGGGATATAAATGCTATGCTGTTCTGGTCCAATAGTATTTTCCTAGTAACATAACGACATCAGTTGGTTACTGTAGCCAGCACCATGAGAAGCACTCCTGATTGCTGCACAGCCTCTGTAGTGAGCATGGGTGGTTGGTTAAGCAGCTTGGTTGAGGGTATTTCTGAGGAGGGACTGCCGCATGGAAGCTCTAGACTTACATAATTTACCAAAAATAATTGCTGTCAGAGTGGTTTACTGCTTGTTTGCTCTGCCCTCTACTACATCCAAGATTTCATCTTTCCCTGGATTAACATTGTGTGACATGAAGGAAGAGTTGCCGACTAATAGGTAGAGCACTGTTAATTATAGGGAAAGAAGAGGCAGACCTGGGCTCTATTCCCTCTATCAGAATTCTGTATTTTTTAATGAATACAAAACTGCAGAATTGGTCATTGGAGCAGGGACCAGGCCTGTGCTGCTGCAGGATTGTTTGTTCTGTATCCTCCTTCTCTCTCTGCATTTTGAAGATGTGGCACCATGCACAAAGCACTTGAGCGCATAAGTGCCAGAAGCTGTCAATAGCATGGTGGTCAGGGCACTCAGGAGAAGGGGAGCATCTGATAAGCATTATCAGGCATGTTCAAGAATGTAGGAGACAATCACTAGATTTCCAACACACAAGGAGACGTATGTCCCATGCAGTGATGACAGGCTTTGGCATATTCTTAGAAGAGAACTTCTGGCACTGAGAGCACTGAAAGGTCAAAAGTTGTGGAGCTTGTTGATATTTGTCTCAGTTTCAGAGCCATGGGTTTGGCTACATCCTCCTGAATTCTGCTCATGCACCTTAGACAACTCTATCTCTTTCTTTTGGTTTATAACACTTTTCCTCCTTTGTCTTTCTGTAATGTCTACCCTTTCCGTCCATCCTGAAAGAGACATTGCATACTACCTGGCAAGCACTTGGACATGGCAGCAGGGACAGTAAGTATCCAGGTAGTTGTAAAGGAATGTAATATAAAAGCTCTCTGGTTATGACAGGTCTATGCCCACAGTAGGCACATTATTTTTATAAAGGATGTGCTCTAAGGAGTGTATTGTTTAAGCAATGGACGTGCAGTAATGGCAATAAAAACCTAAAAATTTAAGCAAAGTATCAGGCAGACAATACTTTATCAGGACTCATAATGGCCTTACAGTGCACTTCTTACAGAAATTAATAATCATTATTGAAAATCCTTTTCCCCACTGCATTGATGTGAAGGTATTCTGTCTTACCTGAAAAAGTGGTGTTTTCAAATGCTAAGCACTGACCGAAAGAATATAACCATTCAACATATTTTTAGGTCATTGTGGGGACCAATAAATCACGGCTGATGGATCATGTGGATTTCTTACAAGAATAATGACCTTTTCACTTCACATAAATCCTCCAACCACATGGTTTCTGGCCAAAGCCACAGACAGCGCATGAGACAGGCTTAACAAACAAAAGTTATGAAAGATCCTATTTCTTTCTTTAGGAAACAAATGAAGAAGCCAAGAAAACAACTCAGCAGGTCACATGAAAGCAGATCCTGGAGGGGTTACCACCTGCCATCAGACATCTTAGCTACCAGTCAGAAGTTACAGTGTTATGTGCAACATCAGCATTTGGTAAACTAGCCTGGAGACCACCTCATTTTTTGTCAGCAATTAGATCACTTGATTAGCACAAATAATTTAGTAAGAGTACTTAAAAGGATTAAGAAAAGATTTCCAGGAGCCTCAGATCAGGAGAGGAAAACAGAACAAGGAACAATGGTGGTGTTATGTGGCTTTTAGAAAAAATATAAAAGGTGTGTTACCCTGCAAGGGGTAGTCTGTGGAGCATTGTCACCTTGCAGGCAAAATAAATAGCATAAAGAGAACAATCCCAGAGGAAGCAGATAGTTTGCTCCAGAGGACAAATGAGAAGGTAAGGACAAAAGAGTTTCTGAAGCAGTATAAACCAGTTTTCTAATGAAGAAATAAAACCAAAAATCTAACACCATCTTAGGTTGATGTATAAATGTGTAAAGCTGCTCACAGCTTATGCAAGAAACAGCAGCATGAGCTAGCAAAAAAAAAGAAGCCTTTCTGTACAAAGGATGCCTTCTTGGGGATGCTCAACCCCCTCATGAATCTGGGAGCAGTAATGGAGAAAATCGCCAGCTGGTAATGCTGTGGCCTCCTGCATGTGAGGAAACAGTTTGTAAGCCTTGATATCTAAGTGTTGTTTTGCAATGGCAGCCTTTTCTTATGTTTGGCTGGGGTGGGAATGACTATAGAATCTTCTCCCTGGGCTCATGCTGGAAATATTTTGGAGCAAGGAACAAGATGTTTCCATTAGCTCAAGTGTTTGGAAGGCTTTAGTGTTTTTTCTCTCAGTAACCCAGGCCCTGGCAAAGAGTTTTGTGTCAAGCTACATTGAAGAGGTGATGATGCAAACTGGAAGGTGCGTTGTACAGAAGGCTGTGGAGAGGTGCCATTTCCCTGCTAGATGAAGTATCAGAGAGGACCCCTCCTTGCCTCAGGGAGAGAGTGAAGTGGGAGTCTGCACTCCTCACGGCTTACAAAGAAACACCTCTGAATTATGCAGAAAGATTATGAAGGGCCCATGTTATAGGAGAATAATCAAATTTCTTACGCTTATCTTTTCAGGAAAATTCTTTGGTCAAAATTAGGCATACTGTTTCCAGGTTTGTGAAGGTATTTGCAGCTGCAATCTGGCTAGGCCTTGTTTCCCTTGTCATCTTGCTCTGTCTGGCACAATGAGATTTGCAATATTAATTTGCTCCAAACACGCTAAATGTGCTTTGTTTTTTTGCACAGCTGGGCAGCTCCGGAATGGCTGAAGGCACTGAGCCCTCAGTGCAGTATATGCAAAATGTGAAGAGACAGCTGGCTAACAGGCAGCCTATTAGCTCTTGTACATGCATTCTTCCCATGCACTGCAGTAGTCCTACATACAAATTGTTTGATAATGTTAGAGACTAGCATGCAATGCACAATTTCATCATGCAAAGAACAGAATATAACTCTAAGTGGCTTCGTTAATCTTTCACAAAAAGAGAGGAAAGAAGTGAAGTGAGACAGGCTAAATTGAACTAGGAAAAACTATTTTATGTTCTCTTATTAAAAGGAAAAAATGAGAAAGCATTCTTTCTGCAAACTGGTAAAATTATATAGTACTTTACCATTTGTTATTAGGCTGCAAAACAACTTGTATTATAATAAACTTCTTAAAGTAGTCCTACTGGAATTCTGCCACTGTTTTAATTGACAAACTCATCATATATTTTGGTCATTTATGTCTGCTTTAGATATCAGGAAAAATGGGCTTCATCTCAAGTTGCATGGCTGATGCTTGTTTGGGATAATGATTTGCCGTTAAAACAAGTAGTGGGTAGCTCCAGTCTGTAATTCCTGTAAATCAAATTATTTCAGCTTTCACTCCTCTTGTCCTTGATGTTTGGGATGAATTTTTGTTGTGCTTTTTTTTACCCATATAATTTCCAAAGATAAGTTCAGGGGAGGACATGAAATAATAACCCAACTGCTAGCAATTACAAAAGTAAAGAAGTATTGGTTTTAAATCTAACGGAGAAATTCACATGCATTTAAGATGAGCAATAATTGCAGTTTGTGAAATCAGAACAAGAATATTTGATCATGTTTATAAAAGGCCTCATTCACTACTATAAGTTTATAAATACATCCTGCTCTGAGGTTATGATGCTTGCTGACAGAGGTTACTCAGAATTTGTAATATATCTATTGAACATCTGTGTTAGAAAATGTGTGGGGATGCGATGACAGAAAATAAGTACATAAGCTAGTACAACCTATAAAGGACAGGCATTTTTCTTGGAGGTGCAATACCAAAAAAATTAGTATTAATGCTATGCATGCTCCTAGGCAAATTGACCATGGTTGGTTGGTTGGTTTGTTTGCTTTATTGGAACTAAAGGGTTATTGAAGTACTGAATCCAGAGAGAAGATGGTTTCCCCAGCAACTGTGCCTCCAGAAAAAGGTTTCAGCTTGTTCTCTTTGTATTTTACAGCATGTAACCAAATGATATCACTGATAGAAAACAGATACCTAACCTTGTGATCTCCAGGGTGGGTCTTGTTGGCATTAGCAGCTGTGGGAGTTCAGGAGGCAAAACCAAAAGTCCTGTTGGAAACAGTGATTCCAGTTCAGCTCAGGTTGATGCAGGCTGACTGCCTTAGCCAAAGAGTGTGATCCAGGAGGATTGATTTTCCATTTCCTTTATATCTTGGAGAACACAGCCCTTGGTGCTCGAAAGGGCCCAGTATTTCCCAACAAGAACCATGGTCAGAATTTATAGAAAAGGAAATGCAAGCCCTAATGCATTGGAGTTTTTTCATAGCTGTGTAGTTTGTTGTAATTAAGGAAAACTGTCTTATGGTAGCACTATGATACTCTAGGAGATAGAAATCCTAAAGCCTTTGCATTTTGAGTTAAATATTTGGCACATACATGATTGTACAGTGAAATATTTAATATATTAAATATCTCTTCAGCCAAAAAGAGGGAGGATTTAGGATTATTTAAATAAGGGATGTGTTACCTACTCTTCAGCCACCTATTCATCACTGGTAAAGGGATGACTGCCTGTGTGGGACACCTAATTTGATCTGAATTGTAACAAATTCAGAAAATCACTTCAAATACCTCAAAGTTTAGGTAATTCATTTATGTGCAGATACTTAAACTGAAGCAGCCAATGCCATTTTATACGTTTGGGTGGGTGACAGTTATGTCATAAGCCCTGCAAGGGCTCTGTACCCTTCTTGAATGACAGCTAGAGGCAAAGGGGGAATGGACATCCTAAAGCATCTAACATAGCAAAAGGTATCTTTATATTGATCCTCAAACCTCACTCTAATGATTGGGGAACTTGACCAAATCAACCAAATAGAATTGTTTGTGAATTATTTTGGATAGTATCTTTTTTTCTGCAGCCCTCCTATACCCAAATATGGGGTTTTTTTGTGGTTTATTTATTTGTTTTAGAGTTAGCAGCAACATTTGTAGAGCAGTGATTCGTGCAGTGTGAGTGGCATAGTGTGATTCCACACTGCACAAATTCCCCTAAACCAAAGGGACTGTGATAATCTGTGTGCACCCAACAGGGCAGCGCGGGCACTGGGCTCCCAGCCAGCCACTGCCACGGGTCCACTGGCTTTCACCAGGTTTAGGAGACTGGAAACAGCCACATAGGAGATGCATGAGCATTGCTGGGGAGGCACATACTGGTCACTGGCTGGTTAGACTGGCTCCAACCTCTGCCCCTCCTTGGACTACCTGTATTTGGTTCTATAGAGACGAGTATTTGCTAAGGGACCCAAACTGGACTCCTGGAATCCTGCCGTCCTGGCAGAATGGTCCTGGTTGTTTGGAAGTGCTGATAGGCTTTCCACTCATTGACTTACTGTTAGAATGAGAGGTGGCAAAGTCTTTCTTCTGAAAGATGGTTTAACACTCTGCAGATGATGATTTCTGAACTTCTTTCCACCTAGTGCAGATAAACCAAAAGTATATGGGAAATACTGGACCTCTATGAGAAATGCACTCTGCTGTTTCCTTTGAAAAACATTTTCTCCCCTGCATAATCAAGAAAACAGCAGGGTGGAAAGAAACAGTGGGATTAAGTTTACTAGTCCCCAGTGGTATCAAATGTATTAAATCCGTCAGTGAAGTCAGAGTTGTCTTCTGAATCTTTAATACATGAGCATACAGTTAACCCCTTCTTATAGTCTGCCTTGTGACAAAGCAATTTAAAAGCTTTGTCGAGACAGAGGTCTAATTCCAAAGTGTAAATCCGTACCAAAGAGTAAAATACCTGCTAAAATTAACATCTGTTAATTTGAGAAATGTTCTAGGCTCTGATTATATAAAGTTCAGGTTGCTTAACAGCCACTTGATTTGCTTGGAATAGACAGCTGCGTCTCTGAGAACCTTTACAATATAGGCTAAATTGTAATAAAAGATACCATGGACATTATTTTTCCCCCTTTCACTTAGCACACATTAGAGTGTCATCCTTAGCACTTCCTGTTTTTTGTTCGTCATAGACATAATGTGATTATTGACATTTTAGAGCATCTCAAAGCATGGCCTTTTTTAGTTGTGTAGTCCAGTTAAAATCTAGATGGTAGATTTTCTGTTCTGTTGTTGATGTTTTAACAGAGTTAGTCATGTATGCATGACTGAATCCATCTCCTTTCAGGTTAAATGGAACTAATATCACATCAAGGAACTGATTAACATCCCCAGTAGGGGGAAAAATGAAGAGTTCAGCTCTTTAATAGAATTACTCTGTAATACACTGAAATTCAAGATAATCAGTTTCAATCAAGTTACATTTGGACAGATCTTTTTCTCTGATTCAGTAGGTGAGTTCTTTATAAGAACTGTGTATATTTGTTCCATTTAAAAGAAATTATGACAATGCGTGTATTTATGCTTCAGTGGCCCTACTAAGCATTATTATCTTGCAGTTCAGTGGTTTTCAGATATGCATTACTCTAAGACACCTAATGGTAGAGTTTTGTTAAGCGAACTCTAGCACAGTAATTTATAAAACTTACATACATGTCCTAATAAGTGCCTTACATCACTACATTTCAGGGAAAGGTGGAACACCTTTGCCTGAAATGGATATTATGTATGCCCATGGTGTTCTTCAAGAATGGCCAAGAAAAATTAACACCTCTATGATTAATACCTAGGTGTCTGTGTCCCAATATATGATGGGATAGCCATTTTATGTTTGTGCTGATGCACATGATTTGATAGCTGCTTGTGTCTGTAGTGTGGAGAGCCATAAAGTGCCTACTGGTGTGTATGCCCTGTATAGGCCATAACTGTGGTTGTCATTCTGCCTCAATTGCTATTGGATGTGGCTTTGGGGCAGGGTTAACACCTTAAACTTCCCTGGAAATGCTTAAAAGAGCACAAGTTGGTACAGGACAAATCCATGCCAGAGACAGTTTTAGTAATGCAGCTGTAGAGATGAGGGAGTGCCAAACTTGAAAACATACTCTAGCACTGATTAATTTATTAGTATAGACTTAATTTTGTAACTTTCTCATTGGCCTGACAGGAAGATTATGGAATTGTTTTACCCCAAAAGAAACCTAGCCTTCTCCATAGTCTTATGTGTGGGTTCAGAGATTAGGGCGAAAACAGTCTCCATGCTTTTCTCAATCTTCTTTACATTTTTTGATTACCTCATTCGATTGACTTATTTAATGAACTGGTTTAGTGTGTGTAATATATGCTGTATAGTGGCTAGCTAATGTGAAAAGAGAAGTTCAACTCCAGCTACAGAAGTTAGTGATATCTTCTAGTATTTGAGAACAGGGGCTTATTTTTTGTGGCTAGCCCAAGCCGTGCTGATGGTAGAACTTAGTATATTTATGATTAAGTAGATCCTGGAAAGAAGTAGAAGACTAAATAATTTATGTTTTCGGTAGACCTTTGGAATTTCTGCAAGGAGGGGAAGACAATAAAAATTTGAGCATAATGTGTTCTTCCTCGTAAAGTTTCTAATGGTATTCTGCCTAGCTGACATATCAAGCCCATAGAGTTTAGCCAGGTTGTTGCAATCTTTATCAACAATTCAAATAGTTTTTTATCCAGATAAGACAATTTGGTTTTTTACTGTCTTTTCTGTTTTCTTCCCATCTTTCTGGGAATATGGTTATTATAGTGGTTGTCTTCCTTTACATTTGCAGTCTAACTGCAAAAGAAGCAAACAAAAGGAAAGGAAGACAAGGCTTCTTTGAGCTATTTATAAAAGTTTTTAGTCCACAGCCATAACAAAGTAAAGCAGCTGTTTAAGCTTAGGTGAAACTCCGTACGTAAGTTTATAAAATTATGAAGTATTTAATATATTTAAGCATCAACTCCTTAAGCAACAATCACAGTCTTCTATTTGTTTGTGAAGTACATACCAAATAACTTTGGCTATAATTTTAGGGGGAAAAAAATTAAAATATTGATATTCTCTTTGAATAAATTTACAACTAGAGAAAGAGTATAGTAGTAATAGTTTAACCATTTGCTTACTGTGGAACTATTAAAAATTCTGTTCAGTTTCTCCCCCGAAGGTATCATTGAAATGTTTTGCACCTGTTTTAGCTCCTTCATTATCTCTATTCCTACCATTCTGTAAACTGTCCTCCTTTTCTTTTTTTTTTTTTTCTTAACAAGAACTATAGTTCTTTCCCTGGGTATCAATCCTGAGTGCCATTTTTAGTTGTTGGTTGGCCCTTTTGTGTCTTTAATTGGGTACAATATATTCCATGCTTCTTTTGTATAGCAAGGTGTTTGACTCAATCACAAGGAGCCTGGGAGTTCTCTCCCTTCTCATTTCCCAGAGATTTAGAGGAAGGAGTAATGAACAGCTCACGTGGAAAGCTGGGTAAGAACATAAGCTTGATCCCTTGTAACAACTAGCAGGTGGAGCATTCATCAGGTACAGACAGGTGGATAGTGCTGGAGGTAAATAGCTGTGCAGAATAGCAAATGAAGTATCCATCTCATTCCTGTCTCTACTCTGTTCCTTCTAGAGTAGTTATTTGCCCATTGGTCATATATCTGGCATTGAAAGTTGAACCATTGCAGTACCACCTCTCTTGTTCAGTTTTCACAAGGATGTGAGAGTCTGTACATAAGTTGTTTCCTGGGTAGTTTTTTTTCCTCAGAAAATCAGCAGCAGGCTGAAGGAATGTACTGTTGAATCTTGCATTACTTCTACAAGTCAGGAAGCAAAATACAGTGGGAGGCCCGTGGTTGTGTTGCATGAAGCATGTAAGTGACCCCCTGCAGGTTTCAGAACAATTAAGAAACAAACTGCACTCTGCACATAATCTTCATCCATCATATGGTATTTAAACAGTAATTAAGGAGAAGTACATGAAAGTTCCTGAAGAAGTCCAGTCTCCTGTTTTTGCCAGTTCTGTTTTACAGTCTTTCAGATATGGTTAAGATAAGCATCCATGTGGTGGGCTCCTGTGACAGAGTAGGGGGAAAAAAGGCATTTTGCAGTAATTCTGCAATTCTCCCGTAATTCTCCCGTAAATGTGCCATTATTAATCTTTCCAATATTTGGAGTTTCTACAATTTATGCCTGGAGTGGAATTACTTTGTGCTTTAAATATCAGGTTGGTAAAGAAGGCTTTTCCAAAACCTTGGAAAATGTATTTAAATCATACCACTTTTTTGTGTCTTTAAAAGCTGCAAGAATTTGAGAATCTCAGGAATGTCAAGCTCCTAAAGGATGCCATTTTATCCTTTTAGGCAAGGGGTTCCCAGATACACTAACTATGATTGAAAATGGGTTCCCAAAGAAAAGATTGAAATTCTGCCATCTTTACCTATGTTATTCCAACCCAGTCGGGCATATAATGCAAGAGTTCTCAGTTGAGGAAGTCTTATAAAATCTGGCCTGTGATGATTACAACTGAAAATTGCAACCAGCTCACCCAAGACAGCTGGCGTCCCAATTCCATAGTGAATCTCAAGAATGTGCTCAGTTCAAAGAACTGCATTCAGACTTCAGAATCTGGCCTTCAGGAATTCTTAGGCCATGTGAATCCCGGAAAAGAAAACTTAAAATTTTGAGAAGTCTAACAAGTTGGGGGAAAAAATAGGTTTTATCAGAAAAATATTCCTAAACTTTATAGATTTTTCTTTTGCCACTTTGACTGGAATTCAGCACTTGCTTAGTCAAATCATAGGATTTCGTATGATCTTTAGGTTTTCTTATCCACAAACCAGCTCAGAAAAAATCCTCTTCGGAAAGCAGCCCCTCAAAGTGGTCTAGTCAAATCAAGAGATGACCTCTTGATTACCTCTTGCGTTACTTAAACTAAGAGGTTCCCTCTGTTCTTTGGATTTGAACATGATGAAAAATTTCTAAATATCCAAATTAAGAGTTATTGGATTGAATGGCTCATAGTTGAGGCAACTTATTTCTTAAGACCCTTAGATGGAAAATTAAAGCATAAATTAGTCGTATTGTCAGTAAAGTTATTCCCTGTCACAGCCTTTCCATTTCTCTTCTCCTCTAAACCACTAATGAACACCCCAGCTGAGGGAGAAGCACAAACATTTTGCTCCCTAGTTTGTACTTTTGGCAGTTCATAATAAGTCAGTGTCTACACCATCAGATTCTGCTTCAGATCAGGTGGCCACAGATCTGGCACTAAGACAAGTATGTTTAAATCTCACACAGTCCAAAGAAGTGGGGAAGTCTCTGCAGGTTTAGGTATGAATACATCCCTTTCTTCAGCCAGGTGTTTTGGAATTTGAAGTTTTCACTAAAATTACTGGCATAATCCCTGCTGCAAATAGTCTCTGTTTCCTCCCAGTACTGGTAAGGTACGACTCCCAGTGTATAAACAAACAGTGATTCATTAGCACAATGATACAGAACAACAGATGACCTTGCATACAAATGGGTTATTCTTCTACTTCAGTTATGGTAATGAATCATTTCCCTCTTGTGGCCTCCCTTCACTTCTACTTGAATATATTTTATTATTCAAAATTCTCTTCTTGAAAGAACAGTTGTCCTTGGAGGTTGAGAGGAGGATCCTTACTCATAGAAAGCACTGGAGAACACAATTCCTCTGAGTTATTAGGCAGCCTTCTGGTTAACAGTGCCTCAATTTACTGCTTTACATCGGACCCTACCTTCCTCTTAACAGTTTGTGTCCTCCTGACATGAAGTATGTTTCATGTGTGCAAGCATAAAGTGTAAATGAAAATTCTTATTCCTTCTGTACAGATCTCATTGAAATTTGGAGACTGGGTAAATATAAATTCTGTGTAAAAACTGTTAATTGGAAAATCTATTAGAAGAAATCTCTTTTGTCAGTATTTAGAAAGCAGTTAGCATGTTTCAGTTTTCTTATTCTCCAGCTCACCTGAATGCAGGGAAGTCTTGCTCTGAACTTTTTACCCCCTTCATGTTTCTTAAAATACTTCAATACGCAGATGTCCTGAAGGGCTTCCACAAACTGGTACTTAGGAGTCTCTGGATGTTTTTTCTGGAACTTTGTTGCTTAGGTAAATCTTATAAGCATAATCTCACAATTAAATAGTCCTTTTGGCACTTGGCCATTTGTCCCTGTTGCATATCAGTGGTAAACAGCTGAGTTGACTGGCTTTTAAATACAAAACCATTGTGTTCTAACTGAAGCTGTTAATGAAAAGACTACTGAAAAGACTGTTGGTGGAAGTCGGCAATTGCAACAGTCCTGTTCCTAGAAGTACAATGTCTGATATTAACAATGGCTTTGTAGGTCTGAACACTCCCTTTGACAAAGGTCCGGCTAAGTAATTTCTGAAGCATGGGCTTACACACCAAAACTGTTTACATACTGCTTAGACTTGAGGTGAGAAGAGTGAAGACTTGCTGACTTCCTTCAAATGCTTAATAACTTGTGGCAAAGGAAGGAAAATATTTCTGAGTCCACGGTGGGTAAGACAAAAGTAACAGGCTTAAATTGTAGTAAAGGAGGTTTAAGCTAAAAATCAGGAGGAAAAAAAGAAGTCTTCCTGAAGATAAGGATGAATTAATGTCAGAAATAGGCTGCCTAGAGGTTTTAAAGCCCCAGTCACTGAATGTTTTTTAAGAGCAGTTAGACATACCACGGCAGAGGTGCAGCTGATCCTGCCTCAGGACAGATAGCTCTGTCCTAGCCTAAGCTCTCTAATATCATCTCTGCTCAGTCACACTAGAACTGTGGCAAAACAGAGAACCACACATTCTGCATCAACTCCTGCTACCATTACAGCTAAAGCATCCTTGCTTTCTTAGGGATGGCTTGAAAAGCCCAAATGTGCCTATTTATTTTGATCAAGATTCTGTGTTATTGCTTACTTTCCTAGCGTGTGCATTTCCCCTGGGCAGAAAGTGACTTCTATTCAGAAGGCCAGCATAGTGTGTCACATCCTGCATAGAGTTTGTGCAGCTGGAGTCAGGAATAGTACATCTGCATGGGTAAAGGTAGACAAAGTTCTTTCCTTACTGATGCACCAGAATACACCAGTTATGAGTTGCAATAGCAATAAGCAAAGAGAAAATTGTCATCTCTGCTTCTGCAGATACAGCAGCCCTAATATTTCATACCAGTTTGTATCATAGTCAGCTGTCCACACTAGAAATGAAATAATGGCTAAGGGGCTATGTAGGTCCGTACCATACTTCGTATACTGGGCAGTATGTACTTGGGCACTGGATCTTTTATATAGGCTTCCCAAACAATGAGGACACATGAGTTGTCATCAAGCCAAGTTAAAAATCTTTAGTTTCTAAATAAAATGGTTATCCTGACTTCCTTTTGCTAGCTGACTCTTCTCCATGTTCTCATAAGGAATTAAAAAACCCCAAACCCACAATTTAACAAAAATACCAGAGTATATTTAGTATGTAAAGTATGGCTATGCAAAATGAGTTCTATAAGATTTGACAATGTTGCAGTTTCACTCAAACTTTCCTGAGACAGGATCCAGCCAAGGGGTTTCTCTGAGTTCCTCACTGATCCTCTTGTATTTTCCTCTCTTGCATTTCTGTTTTCTTCATATTGATTTTTATGATACTGCAACTACAGGCATGTTGACTCTGAGAAGAATGAAGTGTATCTGAAATGAAATACACTGCTGTTGTATTTTAATTACTGGTAATAAAAATTATAATGGTTTGTTGTGGATGAGTATCTGTATATAAACAATCAATTGCCGACTATAATGCAAAAATTAGGAGGAACAAAATAGTTTTTCTTTTTAACATTTCCTAAGTCTGAGATAAAGGTTATGGGTTTTTGAATGCAAGACACTACAGCTCAGTAGAGGTTCATATAGAGTATTTGGTCATATAGAGTCAGTGGTCATATAGAGTATTTGGGGGCCTACCAAGCATCTAGGAAGATAATGCCTGATGTTATACCACAAATCTTCTAAAGCCAAAGAATTAAAGTAAGAAAATTAAATGGGAGGGAGGGGAAAGGGGGGGAAGGGGGAAGGAAAGCACATTATTGTGTTAAAATAATTGGAAAAATCTGAAATAGATAAATATAGAATCAGTGCTGCAGTGGAATAATAGGTGTCATTCTAGGATGATGAACAGCTACTTGGGGTGCTGATTAAGCTCAGAAAAATTAGAAGAATCTTGCATTGTGTTTGTCATATCCAAGAGGAGATCAAAGTGTATGTTTGGATGTAATCCAATCCGCAATAAAATGATTACAGTTCTTTTTCTAGCAAATCCAGTCAATATGTCGATCATACAGATTAACACTCCTACGATAGCAGATGACAAAGATGCAGTTGATGAGTTCTATCAACAGCTTGAAGAGACATTCATTAAATATGAAGCAAAACTATCACCCTTGCAACTGGGGACCTAACTGTGAAAGTTTGGCTGTATAAACTCTTGAAAAGTAGTAATGGGAAATGACTACTTGCCTTGGTTTACTGAATGCAAGAGGCATCTGGTTGAACTTTGTTGCTCTCATGTTCATTCATTGTTCATTTTAGGCCTAAATTGAATGTCCAAGATATTTGTACATATCATAACTAAGAGCCAAGTGATGCTGAAGGATGAACATATAGAGGAAGCAAAGAACATCCTGCATTGGAAGATCAATTTTTGGCTTTTAAAATGTCAAAAGGCTGTCAATTCAGCAGCCCATTGCTTCTTGTCCAGAGGCAGAGAAATCTATGTGATGTCTGTCCAGAAGAGGTTTGTGGTATTGGCATGGAGGAATAGTCAGTTGACCCAAATGGGTTATGGAATAAAACTACCAAGTACAAACTACCAATAAATACATTGTGATAAGTCGATACTGAGCTCTGAACATCTGTGAACAGCAGCAAGCAACCGTTTCATTAGACAGCATGTGAAACAGTAACATATGCTGCCCAGAATTTTTCAACGTGGATAGAGAATTTGCTTTGAGAGAAGCTCTGAAAGGATTTGCAAACTAAAAATGAATGGCATGTCCCACCCCAACCCCCACCTCGGGGAACAAGTCAGATGTGCCGATGAGATAGAGTCACAGAATCATAGAAGGGCCGGAAGGGACCTTCAAAGGTCATCTAGTCTGACTCCCCTGCAGTCAGCGGGGACACCTCCAACTAGACCAGGTTGCCCAGGGCCTCGTCAAGCCTCACCTTGAATGTCTCCGGGGAAGGGGCCTCAACCACCTCCCTGGGCAATTTGTTCCAGTTCTCCACCACCACCCTCATAGTAAAGAACTTGTTCCTAATGTCTAATCTAAATCTGCTCTTCTCCAGTTTAAAGCCATTAGCTCTTGTTCTGTCATTGCCAGCAAGCAGACTCTCCCCAGCCTTCCTGTAGGCCCCCCTCAGGTACTAGATGGCCGCTATTATATCTCCCTGGAGCTTCCTCTTCTCCAGGCTGAACAACCCCAGCTCCCTCAGCATGACCTCATAGCAGAGGTCCTCCAACCCCCTAATAATTTTTGTGGCCCTCCTCTGGACCCGTTCCATCAGGTC
>BJBW01002024.1:0-69108 GCA_004320125.1 Scolopax mira
ACAAAAATGGTTGGTTTTACCTCAAACCGGGACACCTTAGTAAAGGTTTCCTCAGTAAAGGTTTCCTCTTCCTAAACAAGGCACTAGAGTAAGGCAAGTTTCTGAAGTGCTAAGACATTCAACTCTGCTACAGCAAACAAAATAGCTTTGTGTTCAGGTCCTAAACAACTGGCCTAATTTTAACAAGCTGATTACCACCCCTGATGCTTAGTGAATCGTTGGGCACAGCCAAAGCAGTAGCTCTGTATCATCTGAACCCTATTTTTGTCAATATGCCTTGGACCAACTGAGCGGTGAAGACTTGAATCCCTCACTGGCATCTCTAAAACAAATAACATTAAGATAGATGCTTGATCTAAGTGCACAGTTCTTGCTCCTCTCTGAGGAATGGATAGTCACCACAGCACTTCTCAAGCTGGGTGCTTTGTAGCCAAGAGGACTTGTGATCTCACTTACCCTGGATGGGACAGGATCAGAATCCTGTCTGTGTCCCCTCATGTCCTCTGATTACGTCCTTGAACCGTGCCAGCTCTAAAGCCTTTCCCCATGTCTCTTGTACAGATTATTGGAGGAATTTGAAATGCTAACCTGACCTTTTGTCCCCTTAACACATTCTCCCAAGACTATTTGGTGGGAGAGACATTTCTGTTGCCCTCGGATATTTCATAACTTTAAATATTTTATAACAAATTAAATGTTAATTGTGTGCTGTCCAGGGGAGAAAATCATTGTAGTATTCAATTAACATTTAATATATTAGCCATCAAATATTTAAATAGCTTCTATCCAGTGGATGTATTTCTTCTGCATTATCTGTGTGGATCCCTGATTTGGCTTTCCACAGAACTTTTCACTAAGATACTACAGCAGAGTATTTTAAAAGGGTAGGAAAAAAAAAAAATCACCTTTCTACCATGTGTTCTTGCTTTTGAAGTTTTCCAGCAGAATATAGAAGCTCTGGATACCAGCATGGTGGGAAATCAACAAGCCCCTGCAGTATTGCCTTATTGTTCCGCTAGTTCAACCTGACTACAAGTCATGATGTCTTTGAGAAGGTGCCTAGAGATCTCTTAATTATAGAGTTGCCTCCTTAAGTCACTCCAGTGCCTCTCCATGGTGCAGTGCATCAAAATCAGTTTCAGCTCTCAGCCATGAAGGCCCTACATCTCATGGCTTCTGTTTATGTTTCCAATTTGGTTTGCTTTTGCATCTTATTCTCTTGATCTGTCCTCAGTGATCACTTCTTTCAACTTCTTCCTTCACTGGAAGGTTTATCTTCTTTCTTGTCACCCTAATATGCTTTTAATACTTTCCTATAGGGTCTGTTTTATTCTATAGCTAGCAGACCTTCTCATCCCATAAAAAGAAATGGAAAAGTCCAGTTATTACAATAACAAAATAGGTGTGTTTATGGGTACGAGAAGACAAAATCACTGTTTGCAAAGCTTACCCATAACAGAATTTGCATATTAACTAGTGGCAGGGTGATATCAATTCTGTGGAGTGGTGTGTAAGCATTAGTAAGCAAGATGTATATTAATTCTGTGAAGTCAGGCATCACAAAATAGAGACTGTAAGGCTGGTGTTGGCTGGGAGAACTGTCTCGTGCTGGATTGATTTGGTAAATGATTTTGAGGTTCTGGTACTAATGGGTTGAACATGAGTACTTGGGACACTATTCAGGGATATCAGAGTAGGAAACAAGTAGAAGGTGTGTCCCATGCCTTCTGTTTTGAGACAGGTAGTTGTGCTTGCACATGTTGACCTTAGCATTCTGTCAGTACAGCAGTCCCCTTTGGGAAGTGGTGGTAGTGATTACAGGGAGCTGGGTTACAGCAGGAGAATTGTTGCAAAACCCTTCAAATAGAAAATCCTGTCTGAATCCTGACTACAAGACAAATCTGTGGTGCCACCAAGATCCCACATATTTCCCACATTCTTTGGAGAAACCTATTTCTTATCTGTTTTTCAGTCTCTCACTCTGTTCCAAGGTGTGATGCTTGCATATGTTTTCTGACTGGCCTGGCAGAGTCGAATGTGATATACTACTCCTTGCTGCAGAGCCCTCAGTAAAATGGGTTAAGTATAGATGTATATTGTATCCAGGTCTTGTTTCAATTTTGGGGTCCACACATCAAAAGCTGGAGATAGCAGTGAACTACAAGGAATCACAGAATCATAATCATAGAATATTTTGTGTTGCAAGGGACGTTAAAGATCATCTAGTTCCAACCCCCCTGCCTTGGGTAGGGACATTCAGGGTTGGGAATATTTTAATCTGCACAGAAGGCATTGACATATCTTATCAAAGTGAAGGGTCTTGATTATGGCATAAAGGCAATGGGGCATTTTGGAGCATTGATTATAGCAAAGGCAATAAATGGGCAAGAGCTGATCTAAACCAGCTCTTTAATCTAGTAGTCAAAAGTTTTGAAGAGATTCGAAAACTGGAGATGGAAACAAGACAAACTGGGAGTGGAAATATGTCACAGCTGAGTAATGAACTGTAAAGAAAGCTCTGTCAGAAGCAGGGGGATTCACCACCCCTCAAGTTTTCAGTGCAACCCTGGCAGCATTCTACATAGGCTGTATGTTGTAAACCAGAAGTTCTGAGTGTGACGCAGGAACTATTGGTAGAGGCTATGCCCTATGTTCTCCAGAAGGTCCGAGTATCCCTGATTGTTCTTAATGTCTGTTTTAGGATAACCAATTATGATAGTCATAGTTCTGTGGTTTGCCACCTTCTCCTGTCATGGTATGTCCTCTTCAGGATACAGAATGGGTTTCTGAGGCAATGGACATTGGCATTTCTGAGATACTCTGTACATTTGCCAATGGCATTTGCCAGCTTTCTTGTGATCCGATGTGCTAAGCTGCTATAACCAAATGGTATCTAATTTAGGCCATATCCATCTGGTCACGTCTTTAGGCAGTTACACTTGAGCTCTAGGACATCCAGCACTAGAAACCTGTGCCCAAATTCTGTCATCCACCTATGGGGAAGAGTAGTCACTGTTCTTATTTTGGCCCTATCATGACTCTGAAGTTGGCTCTCCTGACTTTTTAATGTTATGCCTTCCTGCACGGTGCTGGGGAGAGGGGAGAATGGTGTAGGCTCTGGTTTTATTCCAAGAGCCCAGAGTGTAAAACGCTTGTGTAAACACAGCTACTCTGAGGTTAACTCCCAGTGCCCCTCCTTCTCTTACTTCTACAATAAATTGCCCACATATCTTCATGATGGCCTCTTTAAAGTAGAACAGATCAATTATATGGAAATATATATGTAGTAGGCTAAAATAACAAGCCCTTAGAAATGCTGCCACTGAGTCTGCGACACTGTTTGCAGAGCATGGAGCTAATTGGTGTGAAACTGCTATTTACAAACAGTTTATCTTCTTGCCTGTAGGTTTCTGGGAGGGAAGGAATAGTGATGACTGAAAGGAGGTGTGTGCTTTTTGCAAAAATTGCTGTTTCTGTGAGAAATAGAATGTCAGTGGGTATTTTTCTGGCTTTCATACAGTTGGGGATTGCTTCTTATCCAGAATCAAGTCCTTTTTTCCCCATCTGTGCGATACTATAAGTATTATTCCATTTCCTTGAGGGCCAGTACTTTGCTAACTGTGTGTATGGAGAAGCCTTATGGCAGCTTTTAGGAGCTCAGTAGCTTCTTATAGGCTTTAATTAATATAACTTTAGTGTTTTATGTTTCCCTACTTTCTCTGGTGAGACATGCTTATGACTGTCTGTCTCATCCCTTCTAGGGTGAAGTAGGAGAAAAGGTTGGAGGGAGGATGAAAGATTATGACATGCTTTGTAGTCTTTCCCACCAGGAATAAGGGACCAAGATTTGATATTTAGTGGGTATTTGTAGAACTGAGGACCCTGAAGTATTATTGGGAAGCTTGCTTATTTGGAGAAGGTGCATATGTGTATGTGGGACCCTTGCAAGGGGTGCTGGCTTCACAAATCTTATCACCGAAGTTGGAGAAAACATTTGACATTGTTTTGGAGTAGAGGTCAAGGGAACATGACCAGCTTGCCTAAGGAGCAAGCAACAAAGCAATGCAACTACTTCTGCAACAAGTAATGAATAAGTATCACTTCTGTATGTATTTGTGTGTTGGAAACTGCGCAGGCCATTTCTTGGTAACAGAGCAAACCTTTCGTACTTCTAGGAGCCACTGCCAGAACTTGGCCTCATTGAAGGGAAGTGCATTTGCTCCCTGACTGTCACCTCAGCTATTCCTTCTCATACAGTGGAAAGCAAGCTGGGAGATTGCCTGTTCTCAGTGGGAACACTTCCAGTTCCCTGTAGTGGGAACTTTCTTGGCTTGTGGCTTAAGAGCCAAGATCTTTTTTTAATGTTCACGGCCTTGAAAGAAGAGTCTTGCTGCAAAAACCTCATCTGCTTTTCTGAAATTTGAAGATTATGAAAAAGAATGCTTCCCCAGTAGACCATAGATCTATGCAGCGAAGAGAACAAAGATGTCTGCTTCTCCAAAGTGAAACATGGCGATAGCTAGAAGAAAGGCTTAATAACACATAGATATTTCTTCCATGGTTGCTAAAAAGACAGGTAGAAATGCAGCCAGGATGAATGGATGGACAGTAAAGCTGTTATCCCTAGTGTTGGCAGCTTTTGGGCTGCATTTGCTTCCCCGGTCTCACCTGTGATTCTCTGAGGATTGTCTTCACTTCTTCTCTCACACATTTTCAGGCTGGCCGTCCACTTGATCGCTTCTTGTTGTCTCTTGCCTTTCTGATGGTAGTGGTTCCAAGCATCTATTTCAGTGACTTCACTCATGAGCAATAGGCCTTAGGTACTTTCCTCATGCATGCCACCACTCCCTTTGCTGGAGCTATGCTTATCTAAGACAGGCGTTGGTTTGGCTCCTGAACTGCTTTTTCTTCTGCATCCTGCCCTGCTCCCCAAAATCCACCCTCTCAGCCTCATGCCACCTCTTTTCCTTAAAAATCCCACAAAATTAGCATAACCTTTCCTTCCAATGTGTCAGAAAACCCACTCTTTTACCAGTCCCGCAGAAGAGGCCTGCCTATTTTCATCCCTCAACCTAGTTTCACTGCTGCACCCATATTCTAAGCCTAACCACTTGCTCTGAGCTGTGAGGACACTTCGTCCCATCTTTGCTTTGTCTTTTAGACTGCTCCACAGGCAGAGAGCTGTGCCTTTCCACGCTGTGCAGCATCTGGCAAACTGAAGGCACCTGGCACACTGTCAGTACTTAACAGAAATTAAATAGTAATAATACAAAGATACCTAGAGAGATTAGAGACTTGGTACGAAAACGTGTGAAGATTCAGCTTGGCAAAAATGAAAGTTAATACAACTGGCAGTGATGGGAATGTGGAGAAACGTATCTCTCTATGAATATTTGAAATGTGCAAACACCAAGTGGAGAAGGAATTAGTTAATGTGTGTTGGGGAGAGGTAGCAGTGATGGGAAGAAATAAGAATGAGAAAACCCTTATGGTGAAGTTCATTGAGCTATTAAATAGTTTCCAAAAGGAACAGCCAGAAATTACTTTGCCTGAGATGCAATAAAAAAAGCCTATAACGCACTGACTGAAATTCTGGGACCATTCGAGTCAGTAAGGAAACTTGCTCTGACACCACCAAAGCCAAGATTCTCTCCCCAGATAAACATGAAAGTGAATTGGCAGAAAAATTGACCTGTGATTGAGTGTTTGCTGTTTTTAAAGCTGTTTTGATAGTTTCCCACCAATGCAATATATAAAGGTAGCTTACGAGAAAATGTAAACATAAAATACCAAGTATGGCATTGTATATAAATAAGACCAGTGTTTTACAGATTCAAGGCACTGTTGTTATACATAATCACAGTATGTAAACATCTGCAGAGTATGCAAATAATATACAGAGGTATTTAGTATTAGTGCCATATAGATTCTTGGGGACTTGATAGAGAACAGTGGTTTTCAATCTCTTCTAGTTTGCAAATCCCTACAAAACTTCCTGAAACTGAGGGTTCCTGTATGGTGAGTTAACATAACTGTCTCTCTCTTGTTTATTTTTATGGAAACTGTAAATATGTCTTATGGATCTCTAAGGGACCAGAATCAGAATGTGAAAACTCTGGCAGAAAGATCTCTGAATTGTATTCAGCTGTGATAGATGTTTGTAAAGCAGTTGTACTTAGCTATATTTTGATGTAGTTAATATTGTGAGTTTTGCAAGGCCAAGCATCAGCCTAGAATTTACTTGCAACTGAAGAGTTAAATCAAAGCAGCAGTCAATCTCGAATGGAGGTTAGTGATCTCAGCTTCTCACCACCAAAAGTTACCACCCTCTGTTGTCATAGCTACACTTCTTGACAAAACTGATAGGTGCTCTTAATAGTGAGGGAAGTGATTATTTATATGCTTATGTCAGGAGATCAGAGATGACAATAGATTGTGGCAGTGGATGAGTTGTTGGCCTTGGTAGCTTTGTATTCCACAGATGCAGCCCACATAAGATGTGTGGACACAGTCCCAGTTGAGGAAAGGTGGGGTGTTTGTTTTTTTTTTTTTTTTTCTCTGCCTGCTGAGTAAGTCTTTGACGTGTGGTGGTCTTGAGTGAGCTCTTCCTTTCCATGTGAAACTGGAAATAACAGGTAGGAAATAACAATCGAAAGCTCCTGACCTTGAGAGATCAGAGCTGTATGATCTGCAGTTTGAGGTGTGTCATGACAGCTGGCAACAGAAATGGAAACTTTGTCCTGAAGGCAGTTTTGACATTTTGAAATTTTATATTGTCAAATTGGGATGAAAGCCTCAATTGGGTTCCCGCCTTAATTTGTGAAACACACATTAAGTTTTTTAGTTTAATTGTGACATAAATATTTTAAAGGTATCTGAAACACTTTGTGAAATATGTATTTGCACTCAAAGGTGTTTTGATAATATTGCGTGACTCTTTCTATACAGACAGTATATCCATGCAGAGACTACACAACTCAGTTATGTCAGATCACCTTTTTCTTACAGAAGAAAATATATTGTTTTCAAATATTTCAGCTAAGGAATGTAAAGCTCCTTCTCCCTTGAGAAGAGCAATACCAAGAATGGTTACAAAAGGAGAGGATTTAGAATGCCAGCATTAATTAACATTACCTGTGTAATGTAGGAAGCCCATACTAACACTTATTTAGTGTGGCCTGAACTCTTCCTGACAGCACCATGGCAAGCAGGATGTAAATGATTAACTGCTCTAATGTGTCATTGTGGAGGCATGGGTCAGAGGGAAGGTTACCAGGAGAGCTTTTATGGTGAAAATGTCTTACTGCTGTGGAAGTGAAGTCTTGCACTCAAAGCTGTGATTTGGCTGTTTTCTGTGCAGAGTGTAAAACAAGGTGGGGAGTGGTAAGGGGTTTTCTGGGTTGGCTGCATAGACCTCTTTACTAGAGCTGGAAGACCTGCATGGAGAACTCTTGTGCAGTGGGAATGATGGCAGCTCAGCTATGTGAAATGTTTGATTTCTTAATCATTATAGCTCAAGATCATATAAGTCTTTGAATTTTGCCAGCCTAACAGAATATATTCTCTCCTGGAGAAGGTCAGAGAGCTACTTGGCCTTCTCTCCTTGGGATGACCTTCAAACTAAAACTGTATTACAAATTTCCACTGTTATATCTTTCCAACAATTCAAAATTACGTTACTCTCACAAATTAACTGAGTCTCTGCCCCTGTCCTTGCCCTCGGCTCCTGATGGATTTTATCATTTAATGAAGCCTGATTCATTTTTTCCCCAAGTTTTATCATTTATTATTAATTTTAAACTTTTTTGGGTTCAGAGAGATCGTGAGGTTGCACAGTAAGGCCATGCTGTATTTATAAACCTGCTAAAAATTTACAAACAGGAGTTAATGTGCATATGTCTGTGGTACTAAGTCATTACATTAGGGAATCAGGAGGCACAAATGGCACAACTAAATCATTGCATTGTGGATTATGAAGACTTAATATTAACTCTTTAGCTGGGAATGGAAAGACAGTTCCCTTTGTACTAATCATTACTGTTATTTGCATTGTAGTTGAGCCCAAAACATGAGTTGGGCTCAGAGGCCCATTAGGTGAGGTGTTGTGTAAACTATGCAGAGGGAGAGGGAGAAGGCTGCTGATGTGTTTTACTCCTAGGAAGTGCTGATGAATTGCAATCATGGAGACTAATTAAAGCATCTGGATGGATAGATAAAATGGACATAAAACAGATTTAATTGACGGCGAGTGGGGGAGAGTTTGACAGTTAATTTATGTTTTTAATCAGTTGTGGATTTACAGAAGGAAAGGGGAAGAAGGAGGCTGATGGGGTCTTAGCCCTCGCTGATAGCAATACCTTGTGTACGGGAGTGCCTGGGGTCACAAAGAGACAGTATGTTTGGACACTCATCTTTTCTTCTCCACTTTCATGCATTTGACCTCAAGAAAATGCTTGTTATGTACAGGCTTTCCCCATCTCTCAATTTACTTTTGAAAGGATGTGCAAACACCTGTAGGAAATTCCCATGTGAAGATCCTTGCAATGTACATCAGACAGAAATAGACCAAGGCCCGAGAGGTCTGCAGACCACATTTTGAAAACCACTCATCTGGAAAATGGGAAGTATTATACATACAGTGGATATAGCCCTTAATATTCTTCTGCCATTTGTGTGTTGTAAGTCCTAAAGATGTCCCCCTAGACTGAGATCTGTTAAGGTGAAGGCTATAGTGAGTAAGAACACATATAGTCTACAGGCTTCCAGTGAAAAAGTTACTAATGCTTGGCACCAATGTGAATGGGAAGCTCTTCCCCCATTTTTAATGGTATTTAAACATATTTTTAATGGTATTTTCACAAATGGCAATTCATCTTCCCAGTGTCCAATAGGAGGGAAGGGGGAAACCACTGGAGCAGGTATTAAGGCAAGAGGGCTCATTCTTAACCTTCCAGAACTCATGAACTCAAATGGGTCTTGCCATATACTAACATACTGCTGCCACTGCCAACATATTTTTTTTTTTTGGATATGTATACTTGAGAGCTTTTCTTATTGTTTGTCATGTTCAAAAGAATACAAATTTTCATTGGAAAAACCTCAGTATCATTTCCAAAGAATACATATATCCTATAGCAACTGCAATATGGCAGTTACATAGAATCATAGAATGGTTCTGATTGGAAGGGACCTTAAAGATTGTCGAGTTGCAACCCCCCCTGCCATGGGCAGGGACACTTTCCACTAGAGCAGGTTGCTCAAAGCCCCATTGAGCCTGGTTTTGAACGCTTCCAGGGATGGGGCTTCCACAGCTTCTCTGGGCAACCTGTTCCAGTACCTCACCACCCTCAGAGTGAAGAATTTCTTCCTAACATCTAGTTTAAATATCCCCTCTTTCAGTTTAAAATCATTACCCCTCATGCTATTGCTATATTGCCTCATGAAGAGTCCCTCTGCAGCTCTCCTGAAGGCCCCTTCAGGTACTGGAAGGCTGCTATAAAGTCTCCCCAAAGGTTTTTCTTCTCAAGGCTCAACAATTCCAACTTTCTCAGCCTGTCTTCATCTAAGAGGTGCTCCAGGCCTCTGGCCATCTTCATGATCCTCTGCTGGACTCTTTCTAACAGGTCCATGTCCTTCCTGTGTTGAGGACTCCAGAGCTGGACATAGGACTCCAGGTGGGGTGTCTGGTGAGTGGAGCAGAGGGGCAGAATCATCTCCCTTGACCTGCTGACCATGCTTCTTTTCACGCACCCAGGATGTGGTTGGCTTCCTGGGCTGCCAGTGCACATTGCTGGCTCATATTAAGCTTTCTGTCCACACATGTGGCTTCAAGTGCTGGCGCTGACATGGCCCTCAAATACTTGCATTCATGAGGTTCTACAGTACTACCATGCTATGGAGACCAACAGAGGGATAAGAATGGAAAATGGCTCACTCAAAGCCACTCTTAGATGCAAACTGGGAGGAAGGACAAGATCCAAACAATGGCAACTGGAATGCACCATGCATTTTAGAAAATCCTTGCTATTCAAACCTAGTATAGCCTGATCCTTCAGGACTCCTTTTTGATGTGCAAAAAAGCAATGCAGAGATGCTTGAGCAGGTACTAATCAAGTTATCTCTGGACTGGAAAACAATGCATCTTGCTTTCACAGGCTTTGCAGTTCTGGGATATGGTTGGACCAACTGCACAGCACAGTACCAAGTTGAAGTATCATATCAGCTGGAGATAGGCTCTGCACTGAAGTCTTAGACTTCCCCAAGCTATCCCAAGACCCTCAGCTTTTATTTTTAAGGGAGAGCTATGTATGTGTATATTGCTTTTACCCAGCAATTGTGCTTTTAATTTCTGCATCTTTGTATAGAGACTTTAATCTTGCATCTTCCCTCACTGCAGAAGTTGCTTTGATTGTATGTTTGGGACTGAACCAGTGACTCCAGAATCTTGCTCAGTAATTGGGCACTGCTCAAAGGTGATATAAATGATGCTATATGTTACCTGGCAGCAACTTAATGTAACTTACAAGACCGTACAGTCAGGAAATAAATGATGCAAGAGCAAAGGCAGCTCCATGAAAGGTATAAGACAAAGTGAGAATGGGAGGTTCTTTATCTTAATTCTACTTGGTAGTTGCTTTTCTATCTACCCAGTTCTATTGGCCTGTAAATTACAACTACTTATCAGCCAGAGGTAAAACGCAATATCATTTCAGTCACTTTGAGTTTGACCCAAAGTGTTTATATCCATGAAAAAAAATGAATGATTGCCACTTATTTATTTATTTTTACAAAAATGATAGGCCATTGTGCAGGAGAAATCAGCCTCAGCTGACATTCACAGCTGTTCTTTTATGTGGGAGGAAAGCAAAGTGAAAACAGTATGACACGGGTGTCTCTGCTGGACAGTATTTTGGAATCTGCAGTTAATCTGCTCAAGGGGGAAAAAGCATGGGGAGAATGCACTGCTTAGCAATAAAATACATCAATACACCCAGCATCACCACATCAATAAACAGTGATTAAATTTATAGCTCTAGCTTCACAGTTGTTCTGCCTGAAAACCCCCAGGGTGGCCTCAAAGTCCTCTGCTTCCAGTCCAAACTAGTGAAGCCCCAGTGCTTCTGTCATCAAAACAAAAACAAAAACCCAAGCCAGAAATTGCTTTGTAAAACAATGGATCTCTACATATCCAACTTAAATACAGAAACATCAGAATTCTTCCTAGGAAAGGTTCAAGTAGGGAAGGTCTCCCATCATTTAGTAGTTATCTAAGCAAATCTAAGAAAAAGATGAAATTGGTTACAATGAGTAACTAACCTCAAAGCTGAAGAGAGGCAGGAAGAACAGCTTTTGCTGCCTGCTGAGGCTTCCTCATTTTGCCCACAAGGGGCCTTAATACCTGCTTCAGAGACTGAAACCAACATCAATGCTTTCACCAATGGCTCCTGCTTTTTGGATACCTTTGATATCTGGCTGAAGCATGTGATAGCTACATTCACGCCTAAGTTTAAAAAAAAATTAATGATGAGAAATAGATCAACAAATGGACTAAATCTTTTCCAGGGCTACTAAAGTCTGGCTTACCATATTGTACATGGAAGAGTCACATGCTTCCAGTGCTTTAAATTTTTCTTTTATGATGACTATTTCTCTCCCTTGACTGTAGATGGAGCCCGAGTCTGACAGCTGTGTGTCCTAGGCAGTCTGAGATGCACATCAGCCTCTTGAATTTAGATGCCGTAATCAGTGAAGTCACTGAGGCCTCTGGAATATAGCTGGGCATTCAAAATCATGTTTCTTTTTTAAAAAGTAAAAAAAAAAATAAAATTGGATAACAGGAGATTTCACAGGGAGGAACATGTCAACATTACAGTTCAAAAGCATTTGGGCTCTAGCTGAAATTGTGAGGAAAAGTAAGGAGATAAGTGAATTAGCTACACAGACTCTGACTGGGATGATAAATCTGCCCTGTGAAGGGAAAGCTCTTGGACTCCATTGTGCATCTCTGTATTACCCAGTAAGCTAGAACAACAGTTTAGAGGAAATATGCTAGTTACCTTAACGTTGTCATGACTCTTTCTTTTTGGTGCCCAATTCAAGGCTGCCCCAAGTGCTCCTAAGTTGTCAAGACAGAAGACCATCTAGAGGTCCTAAAATTTACAAAATTTTAAAGCTTTCAAATAAATGTAGTGAAAAAGCAGTTTTGTGCCTGTCATATATGAATTGTTTTTTTCATATATCTTCTGATCAAAGATGATGAGCCATAAATGGATTACAGCTGATTCTATCTATATTGACTTTTTATAAAGCACCAACCATTGTAGAATCTAAGCAAGGAAAGATCTAATCTATAGATATACATTCATGCATTATTGAAAAATTAAATAGAAGCTGAAATAGATGTTCTGTTAGGCAGAGGCAAATTTTCTGCTTGAAAGCAGCAATGAGCTTCTTATTGTTTACTAAATATTTGTACTGGATTTTCAGCATACAGAGAGATCATAAGCAAGAGATACAAGCACAAAACAAACAAGAAAGTCAGAGCATACAAGAGAAAGCAAAGCGAATCAGCACATTACAGGATTTTCCAAAGCACAAATGATTGTCATGTAAAAAGCAAGTCCTATGCTGTGTGAGATAAAGAAACATTTATCTCATAAACATGCATAAATGTGCATCACTGAGAGTGATAGCAGAAATGGATATTCAAACAGGCTGACCAGATTTTTCTGCCTTTTTTCCACCCCTGGAATTTTCCCAGTAAATTATTAGTTTGTGGATTCATATATCTAAAAAAAGAAGTTCTGGATGGCTGATGTCTATCAACCTTCTTGATGCTGAGCCAGGGTATGAGCTGGTATTTTTCCAGGTGGTTTAAGAGGTCTGTGGAGGGAGGTGACAGAAGTCACCCCTCCCTCCCTGCCCTGTGCATGCTTGTAGCTCTGCTGTTTTAAGTGCACTCTTTAGCATTGATTGCTTGACTTACAATGCTTGGTAGTCATCATCCGAGCTGTGCATCAGTGGGTCTGCAGATTACCAGGCTTTAGGAAAATGAACTTGAAAACAGGGTGTTCATCAGAGTACTGTATATATCTGACTGTCTGCACTCAGCACACAAGACTTCAATACCCTCAGTTGTCCTTTCTGCTCCTTTGCTGGAGATGACTGGAAAGTTGGCAGAATGAGACATATGTCTGTGCTTCAGTGACTGCAGCTTTCATCTGATATATTAGCACAAACCCACCCTTCATTGGCAGTTTATGCTAATACACCAGCCTGAGCTAGAGCATTCAAGGTGCAGGCACACATTTCTTCTGCTTTACCTGCTGTTGGGGCAGTAACTTCTGGCAGAGGGACAGGGCAGACAGCTGGGGAAAGGTAACATCTTAAATCACATCAGCTAGGCTCTTTGGAGATCATCTGTCAAATACTTTTATACACTCAGAATGGGTGTAAATTGACTCTATTTTGCCTGGAGTCATCACTCATGCAAAGCAAGACAGATTGGGACAGGGGCATGAAGCTTCACCATAGAGTATGCCTGCTTCCATGTTGCATGTCTGTGTTATCCCTTACCATCTTTCCTGTTACTGAGAGAAAATGAAGTACTAAGGCTTGGTCACTTGTTGCATCCTTGCTAACCAGTGAGAGAAGACTGGATTTTAGAGTCAAGTGCTGGTCCACAGCAGTGCCTTCTGCTTGACTGTTTACATGTTGCCTGCCACTGCTTCAGCCAGTGTTGACTAGCATTTGCACTGACAATGCCTGGACATGATCTAGGAGATAGTGAACACAAAGCATGTAACATGCTTCTTGAGGGCTTCTGTTTCTGCCTGGTGGCTAAGCAAAGGGGCTATAGAGGGAGCTGTCTCTAGAGAGTGGGCACCGCTATCCCATTACCTCCCATACCAAAAGTATGGGTTTTGGGAACAGGGAGTCTGGGGTTCAGATGTGGTTGGTAAGATCACTTCTCTTGCCTTCAGTTTTCCCAATGTTTTCCTGATGGCATCTCACACCAACTTGTGCTGTAGCTTCCTAGATAAATTCATGCTCAATTCTATCTCTGCAATTTCCATATCATGTTTATTCAGAATAAGTTGGTTTTGATTCTCTCAGCCCTGCGGGGTTAACCTGTCTTATGAAATTCAAATATCCTCCTCTTGCTTTCTGTCTTGTAATACTTCTTTCTCTTCCTCCCAGCTCTTCGTGGTCTCTGCTAAGATTGCAGGAGGAACCAGAGGGTTGAGAAGGAGACTCGCTGCCCTAGCCAGCCCCAGAGCCAACCCCAACCCCTTCATATGGGCTATGTGCTGGTGTATTGCACAGTACTTTTGAGCATGAACAAGACACAGTTGAACGCTCATTATCACAGAACCTTTTTTTCCAATTCCACTCTAAGGAATAATATACCAGTTGGCCAAAGATCTAATACAAAAAGCATTAAGAAGATAGGAATTTCTCCATCAGCTCAGCAATTTTCAGAGCCGTACTAAAGGAAGCTTCCTATTTTAGGGAATACTTTATCTCTATGTTAATGCCTAATGTGTTGAACTGTTATACAGGGGTTTGCTATCACAAAATAAGATGATAATGACAATTCCTGCCTGTGTAGCCAATGATTCTTTGTGCTACTTATAGCTTCTTTCATTCAAGGATCTCAAAGCTCTTTTATGCCTTAGCTCTTCAAAGAACCCTATTTGCTTAGACACCCAAATCCTACTGAACTTAACTCATAAGAGATATTGTAAAATATTAAATAGTTTTAAAATTCTAACCTATGTCTGTTAACAAATATGTTTAAAATTGCATTATTCTCTCTTGTAACAGCATGGGTACTTAATAACACAGGGAGAACCAGAATTCCAGAATTTATTTGTGGTGACTTGCAAAGGGAAAGATGCTGGATTTGGGGTTATTTTCCATGTTACTTTATAATGCCTAGCATGTTAGAATAGCATGAAATGTCCTGCAGGAAGCAAGGTGGGAGATGGGCTCTCTAAAGCTGTTGTGCATCGTAGGAGAAGTAGGTCAGCCAAAGAGTGTGATCCAGTGGGAAGAGCAGTGGCCTTGAACCCCAGAAGCTGTGCAGCACTTGACAGAAATGCTATGTTTGCTCCAAACTTGTCTGTCTTGAAAGGAAACTTTTTGCTTTTTTTTTTAGTTTTTTTTTTTTTCCTTTCTGTTAAACAGCCTCTTTTCCCCTCTCCTTTGGAATTTCTTCTTACTGGTAACATCAGTACTTTAACTTTTACTGGGTTGAAAGCAGGAAAAAGTTCTCTTCACAGTCATAGCTATGTCATGTCTTGCTCAGCTCCCATTGCAGGCTCATTGCTGTGGTCTGAGATGTAACATCCAAGCATTTTAAAAAGCAGAATAAATAAAAGCAAATAAAGAGTTAAGAAACTGAAGAGACAAGATTGAGTGTCTTTGCAAAGTGATTTGCAGAATGACTTTGTCATTAGCAAAGTTCTTTGTGCTTTTTTCACTAAGGAGAGTCCTTGGCATAAGGGAAAACACAGCTGAACTTAACTGCAAGTAGGTTTAGTCCATTTTGTGGCCGTAAAGAACCAGAATATTCCAGGCTTAAGCAGGGAGCTTTATTGCTTTATTTACAGTCATACATAGCACACAAATCCTCATTTACACAAACAGCATGCTGAAGGCAGTCTTTCCCTGTGCAGCGTAGGCCTGTGACCTTGCCAGATGCTGAGGTCAGGCAGCTGCTCTAGAAGGTATTTAGCAGCCTACAAGGTTAAGTTTGACAATTCCACCTTGTGCCCCGCTGTCTGAGTGCTCCTGCATGTGGCACTCGCCTGCCTCCGCAGATAAACCTCATCTTCCCTGATTGTGAGATTTAAGTTTTTACCTGAAAAAGACTAAAGGTTAATGTGGTAACAAAGCAGCATGGTTATTATTTGGAGTAGATAACAAATAGTTCTGTGCTCTCTGGTGCATAGCTTTAAAACTCTTCAGTGAAGGGGAAATAGTGAAATGGTATTCTGGAGGAATGTAGCTTGAGTACTGCACGAGTTATGTTTGAGTGGTTCACCTTAACAGGAATTTTTACATTTCCAGTTTTTTATATCCTGGCTTAAAAAAGTAAGGGACAAGCATTCATTCCGTCTGCCTGCATGTCAACCTGTCAGTTCTGTCTTCTCTGGTATCAATTGCCTGATTGCAGCCAAATTTCCTGAAAGGGTGTGTGATTCAGAAATTATGAAGTTCCTGTAAGTACTAGGAAAACTGGAGCCTGGGCTAGGGAGAGACTTAAATGAGTGTCCTCGCTGGGAGAAAAGATGATGGTGAGAGCTGAAGTGTGACTTGTCTAGTGTGGCCTGTGGCTGATGAACGGGTCCATAGCTTAGATCAAACACAGTGTGTGCTGCCTCTTGCCCTAGCTTCAGTTAACTGTCCCTGGGCATGCTCCGAAGGTGTACATGCAGGGAGACAGGGCTGTTGCCACTTAGGACCAAATGAGGCTAAATGGACTTAGATCACTTTAATCACAGATATATGCATTTTTATGAATTACACATCATCTCTGTTCAGCAGGAGAGATGATGTAGCCCAGAAGAAAAGCTGGATGGGTCAACCTAACAGCTCCAGCTGTGCAATGCATAGTCCCATCACTGGGTTGTGGGGTTGCCTGGGTTCTCTCCATGAGTAACTCCAGGTGCTGTCAGATAGAGATTTTGGTAGATTACCCAAAGCTCAGCCCATTTAAATTCCCTTTGTGCCCAACAACTGTCTGCTGCCACTGCTGGTGCTCTCAATCTGCTCATCTGAACAAGTGTTTCTTGACATATTCTTGCCTAAATCACTCTTCTATTCTTAAATCTAAGTTATTCCCCTATGCCATGAGATTAATGAAAGTTTGTATGCTGACACATTGCAAGCTTGGCCTAGTTTATCTTAACTACTACAAGGAAATGCAGCAAAAGTAAAGCACATCCATAGGAGAGATAAGACAATAGCTGGACAAAAGCACTATGGCATAGGTTTATGTAGAATGTAGTTCAGAAATACACAAGAAACCAGAAATGGCTTGCACTGTTGCCTGCAAACAACTTGTTAACTCAAATGTTCTTGAAAGGCAATATGCACTCAAACCACTGATATGTGCCCACAACCTTAAATTCACCTTAGCAAAGTTTTTCTGTGTGCATTGGTTATTTATTACTGCTAGAGCAGTATGGATGCCCAAGGGATTTCAGTAGCATGGGGATATGATTACACTCAATAATAAAAATAATGTGCTGTAATAAATCTGTCATTTAGGGTAGAAAATATTGACTGTTAATAAAATTACCTGTAGTATGGACTAAATTATTCTAGTACTATTAAAAATTCCAATTGCCAGTTTCATGGAGATGCAATTCCTTTTACTGTGGATGCAGGAGCTGATGGGTGGATGGAGTAAAGGAAGAGAACAGGAAAAATTGGATGACTGCAAGGCAGGGCCTGAAACTGTTGCAAGGGAAACATAGGAAAAAACAATAGTTATGTAGAAGAGATAAAAGGTTGTATTCATGGTCGGGACAATAATTGTTAAGTAGGCAGACATGGGACAAAACTGGGCAAACTCCCAAGCATCCTATCCTTGGATAAGGAGCATTCTTATCTTATGATGTGATTTGGGGGAGGATCTGGAGGGTCTCTGGAAGGCTTGGTGGCAGGGTTTGTCCTTTTATGCCATCCCCAGTCTCCACTGAGTTCCTTCACTGAATTTACTGGGAACAGGGAAACAGAGAATTTAAAGCCTGGGTGGCTCTAGCCTACTAGAACCAAGCCTCACAGGCAGAGAACACAGAGGAGAACAAACTAGAGGTGTGGTGTGGGTCTGGTTGGGAAAAGGATTTGGTGGCAAGCGTGGCCAAGAGAAGGGGGCATGAAGGTACTTGCAGGGCTGCACGCTGCTTTCTGTTTCTGGGGCTGATGGTGCTAGAGAAGGGGAGGGAAGATGCAAGTTCTATTGCCATATCTACTGAGAACACTGGGGTGGCTGACAGAAGGAGATGTGTTGGAGAGCCATATAGGATCATAACTGAGTTGGAGTAGGAAGTCACTGATAGCTTCTCAGTGGGGAAGACTGAACCACAGAGTTCAGAGGGAATGAACTAAGCTGCAGTGAGGTATAAAGCATATTAATTTCTGTTGAAGAAGCACCCAAAGATGAGCAGAAAGTATAGTCTGACTGTCTCTAGGTTTGACCAGGACTAAGAAAATGGGAATGAAACCAAAAAGAAAAGTGAAGTTAAAGCATGTAAAAGAAGATGGACAAAACTATTTCCTCAGTGTCTCAACATAAGAAATCTGGGAAATGACTAAGCAGGAACAGTGAGATGTTGTCATGCATGAAAACAATGATGATTTAGTTGGCATTACAGAAGCCGGGTGGGATAATGCATGTGACTAGAATATCAATAAAGGAGATATGATCAACAGTAGAGAAAAAAAAAAAATTAGAGCAGAAGAAAATTAGTTGTATAATAATGGATCAAAAAGGTAATTCAAATTTTTTTCTAAGCCTTTTTTTTTTTCCCTTGTGTAGAACTTCTGACCTGAGATTCCCATGTGAATCAGGTCCATTGTATTTTAAGAGGGGAAAGTCAGATCATAAGAAGAACTTATGATTTTTAAAAAAGCAGAGACTCATTAGAAACATGCTTCCTTTTTATGTGATCCCTTAAGTATGATCTCACAGTTACAGTGTGGTGAACGGAGGGTCAGTGTGGTTTCAGCAGATACAGGGCAAAAAAATTGTAATCTTTGAAGAAGGAGGCTGGGGCTGCCTCTAACCTCCTGTAACAAGCAGAACAGAGCACACTGTCCAGTTTAGCCCTTCTTATGCAGATTGACCTGGGAGAGGGTAGATATCAGGACAGTCTGTTGGCTGTCTTTCCATCTGTGCCACCAATTGGCCTTGGGAGCCTGTTTTTGGGTTTTTTTTTTTCATTTATTGGATGGTTCAAATAATGCTGATCACCTTCACTATGGACTATGAGAGAGAATTCATTAGCGAGTGTTTTGAAAATGCTTTGACATCCTGCAATGATCATGGCTAGACAGACATGTCAGAGCTTAACCTGATGTCTTCTAATAGAGTACACTTTATGGGGTCAATTCTCATGTCCAGAGAGTTTGGACTTTGAATTATTGAGGGTTTAAAGATGAAGCATTGCTACAGATTTTAATTCAGAATGTTGTCCATCCCAAGCAGAAACACAGTAGTGACTCAAAATGTTAGAAGAGTTTGTGATTTTTTGGCAAGACAGTCTTGACTTTTTATTTCTGTCATCTTTTAGAGGGAAAAAATTAGAGAGGGGGAAAGATCAGAGATATTTCTCCATCTATCTGACTGCTTTCTGGGCATCATCACTGTGATTGGTTAACAAAGAGTAAGGCACATAGACCTTTTATTTTCATTAGCACTCTGAAGGCTAAAAAATAGCTGTGGAGGAGGAGCTGGACTTTTTCTGTGCAAAAGCCCCAAAATGAAGGGCACTCAGCTTCTCCAAAAGGTCCCAACTTCTGTTTCCACAGTTGATGGTCAAAGTAAATCTCTTTAGACATAATCAGACAATGAGTTTGGTTTGGATTTATTGAGAAACTAAAGTGCTATTTTTGGGACAATCACATTAGGTACTGTGGTTTACACCAGGGTGAGCACGTTGGATTTAAATGAGGCACAGGAACAGGCCATTGTGCCATAACAATTGAACCTGAAACAAACAATGAACTTTCATTACTGAAGTGTGGCAAAAATAAACAAGGAGATATTTTATACAGTGGTCACACACACTGTTTAAAAAAAAAAAAGTTCAGAACTGAGAAATGCCAGATCAAACAGAAAATAATGGAAAGGCTTTCAGGTATCTTAGAATTAAAGCATGAGGGGTTTTTCCATTATTATTACGGAAACATTTATTGGGGAAAGAAATATTTAATCAGAGACAGTCATACATTGAGTGGCCAGCAATTTTCTTTTGCAAGAGATTTAAAAAAAAAAAGAAAATTACTGCAAAAAATGGGCTTCCAACCTGGTGGTCAGTTGGACAAAAGGAAGGTTGGGGAGGGGCAGGTTCTGTGGTGGGTGAGGCAAACACTGCCCACATAACCCAAGATTCCACCCTTCAGGAGTGTGTGATGTTCTGGAGGTATTGCCATACCTAAATGAACTTCCCAATCTATTCAGTGTTGTTCATCCCAAACCAGAACTTGAATAGCCAAGTGTGGATCTGGAAGCATTTCAGCTGTTTGGACATTCAGTTCAGCTCATTATAGAGGGGAGGCCAAGCCCATAATTTCAAACAGGTTTTTTAGATCCAGTGGCTTCAATCTGCTCTTGCAGGTGATAAATGATTCTCATTGCCTTGGTAGTTCTTCACTTTCTATTGCTGAGGAATCAGGCCCATGGTATTGGTTCTGACATATCTCTAATAAGGATGCTAAAACTTTCTGCAAACCAATTATGGAGTTGATAGAAAGGAATGCAAAGCTGTCCTCTAGTATGAGCTGAAGACGGGGCACAGAGAGGATGGGAAAGTATTAAAAACACAGTCTCGTAAGCCCAAAGGCTAACAATATCAAGACAACTTAAAATACAAGGTAGATTAAAAAAATCTATTTGGCTGAAGGGAGGGTGTGTAAAGGAATTGTATAGAAAATGAACAAGCAGGGAGATGGAATTGAACAGATAGCCACCAGTGCGCACCTCGAACCAGGGAGGGGAGGAAAGAGAAGCCAAATCAAATCACACTTGCTAGGGGCGGGAAAGAAACAAGAAAAGGCCTTATCAAAACATCCAGAGAGAATGAGGCATCTGAGAGAGTTTCCAAACGAGAAAGTGAGGCGGGGGGGAGGACAGGAGAGCGGCAGAGACTTTCAAATGCTCTTTTCACTCAATTTTCTTTGCTCCAGATCACATAATTAATCCTCCTGCAGGGCTATTTTTCAATCTCATTGACTGCTTAAGACATCTGCACCCTACCCCCACCCAGCCCCCTCCCTCCCTACCACCAGTGCACCAATGGAGCACGTCTTGTGAATTAACACCTCCTCAGAGAGTGTCCCATTTGAGACAGAGTATTTGTTGGTTGGGAAGAACAGCAGTCACAAGGGAAAATGCCAGAAGAACGGAACTGATGTCTGCAAGTAGCCCTTATGCCAGTCCTCTGTAATTTATGGCATTCCTCTGGGATCCAAACTAGACCTTAAAGGATCAGCAGTGCTTCTAGGCAGATTCCCTATTTCCTCTGTCAGCCAGGGATGGAGCAGGGGATAGGGACTACATCTCTTAATTAGAATGCCCCTTTGGAGCATTTTCCTCTGTCCTTGTCCCCTCCATGTATATATATATATTTTTTTTCCATAGAGTGGCAGCAAGTGAGCTTTTACCTCCCCTTGCTGAACAAGAGTCTTAAGACTATCCCTCTAACTTTCAGTGCCTGACCTGAGTGAGACAATTCAGGTGAGCCTACTGGCATTACCTTGCTGAATCAGAGCCTTAGCTAATAAAAGTGATGCAGGAGATCTGTTATGCTTCGATTTCAGTGAGGCAGCTGAGATAATGCTGTATAATAGAAAGAAACGAGTTGAATTCCTAGCTGATAAAACATGCCATCAGAGGGATTAGGTATGGCTCAACAGATGAGAAACAGAATGAAATTAATGGGTTAAAGCAGAACAAGAAAGGCTTTTACAAACAGATCAGAGAAAAAAGTAGCAGTAGGGAGAAAGTAGGTCTGTTAGTAAATGAGGATGGGAAAGAAATTAATGATGGCTCAAAAATGGCTGAGATTGTGAATTTGGCTCTCCCTCTCCCACAAAGCATCTTGAACAGATTAGAAAAAAAACAAACACAACAAACCAGTTTGAAAATAAAAAGGATAAACTGTAAAATAGCTGTAAAAGAGCAGGTATGGGAGGCTTGGAACAAAATATGTTGTAGGTCAGCTCTTCTGGGCAAGATATTGTACCAGAAGGCTTTGCCTTTTCAGGACCCAGTCAGCACAAATCAAACCCAGCTGTAGTCTACTACCCATCAAGTAGTCTCTATAAAATGCTCAGAACAGAGCTGGCAAGTGAGCACAGGAGATGATCCATTTTTGCAGAAATCACAGGCAGTAAGAGATTTGAAAGGAGGAGTAAGTAGCTAAGAGCAGTAGTGGAATGGTTTTGGCTTGGAATGGTTTTAAATGGAAAAAACCCCAAGAGAGCACTGGGTCAGAGAGTGGAATTTATCAGCAGGTCCTCTAAGAAGCAGAGGGACTGACCATTTGCCTTAAACACAGGCAAAAGGCTGCATACACATGTGTGCCAGGATGCTTAAAATTGTTAATTTTGCTATAAGCTCTTTGGAAGATCCCCAGTATTACACGACAACTTCCCTTTTCTGTTCCACTTCTGGAAAAGTTGTGGAACATCAATGAGGACACAAAGTTTATCTTCCCTAATACTTCAATGTTGATCTTACTGTATTTCTCTGGAGCCTAATCCCGTATGGGGATTTTGAATGTACATGTGAGACTTTTGAAAATGTTTTTACTTTCTTTTGTAATCTTGACCCCTAAACCACGGATTTTCTATGCAAAACATGGTTGGTTGTGACCACAGTCCTTGGTGACAGGCTTGCAGACAGTGCATCTGGCGCTCGGGTTGGGATCATAGTACTAATGAACAAAAGAGTTATCTCCTTTCTCTCTCCCTGCCTGGACAGGAATATTTTTCAGTTGAACTTGTCTTTATAAATAATGCACTATTACACACAAATTCTATCCATCATTTTAATTTGTTTCCTTTCACCTCTCCTTCCCCCACACATGTTCCTCTCTCTGTGGACATTTCTGTTCGCTTTCTCTCTTTCTCCTTCCAGAGTCTTCTGTGTAAAAAAAAGAAAAAGGAGGGGGAAAAAAAAGGTTTTGCTGGAAGGTTGAAATTATATTTTGTTTATCTGTGAGCTGTCTGCCTGCTGTCCAGATATCTTACTATTTTGTCCCAAAGGGACAGAATAAATCTTTGTGATGAAAATCCAAAACTATTGGAGCTGGGCAAAGCCATAAGGCCCTTGTCTTGAAGGTGGAGCTTGGCAAGAGCACTGCCAGCTAGGAAAGTCTCTCGAAAGCCCAGGCCCATATAAACATTCTGATGGGCAACTGCAAGAGATTGCTGAAGGAAAGGATTGATGGGATTTGTTTCTCTTTCTTTTGGCCCAAACTCCAACAAAAGGGAGAATGGGAAAAGGTTTGCCCTTCCCTTGGATCTGGTGCCTGCAGTAGTTCCTGGCTTTCTGTTTGCCCCCCTGGGATATCAAACAAACGGCCAGTCAGCTTTCTAGTGAATAACAGCTCATTAATAATATATCTGGAGTTTTGTAGAAAACCAGTTTAGAAATAACATAATAACCTGCATGGGGAAGAAATGCTGCTTTGCCATTCAGGTGATGTGGGGAATGCATCCAGCTCTCCCATGAGCATTCCAAAAGACCCTGAGAACCTGATTAAGGATTCCAGAACCTGGGTTGCCCATCTATAGAATGAAATTAATGATACCAAATGCTAGTATCTCTGTCTTTAATGGCCTGGGGATGTCTTTCAGTATGTGCTTATCCCATGCCTGGAACAACAGACTTGTGAGCACCGATGAATAATTACAGAGAAATGTTCTAGTAGAAGTAGGTTAGGGGTGGTGTGAAAGAATTTATGGTGGTTACAGAGCACTAGATAAAATTTGATCTATGGAAATATAAATACCTTTCAGACAAGACAGCTCAGTTCCGCCAAAGCAGAGGAAATTAATGTTAATATTTGTAGCTTACATGGGCAGCCACCTCTTTTCACTGTCCCTAAGAAAGTGAAGAACAAAGTGGTAGAAATTTGATCATTTGAGTCTCAGCTGCTCCCCCAAGCCAGAAGGCATTTTAAAGTACCTTGAGATGTGCTGATTTAGCCCAAAGATCCTGTTGTAACCATGAGAAACCTTCCATGGCTTAGGCTGTTGTTTGCTGTCAGTGTCCCTAATAATTTTCTTTTCACAAGGAGTCTTCTGCTGAGCTGGGTGCTTCTGGCTTTGCAGACCTAGACGAGGTGGGGATCTGAGGTCTTTGTAGCTAGATTTTTCTCTCAGTTCTCTGCTTTGTGATGTCACCCACCCTCTAAGCTTCTCAGCTGTCCGAGAACAACTCTGCAAGTTACCCGGTTCCTCTTAACTTCCTGAGCAGATGGATAGCCACAGGAGCCAAATACTTGGGAGAGAAGGTAGGATGTCCCAAAGTATTTCTGCTTTCTTCAAAGTATTGAGCCTCTCGTGCTTTTCCCCTGTTTCATCTTAATTAAGGAAGATTTCTTGCAAAAAGAGAAAAAAATAAAGCTCATAGTCCTTTTGGGGAGAGGTATTATGGAGGGGAACATCTTTTTTGACTATCTGTAACCATATCCTCTACTCACTTATTTACCTATGTATCTATATCTGAACTTCTTGGTTTTGGGTACACATGTAAGACATTACCAGGATAAAACATTTTACTGTTTGCACCAGTGGTAACATTACACATCCCCTTGGGTCTGATGTCAATATTTATATCACCAACCAACTTGTCCAGTCAAATGTCACTGCCAACTATCAAAGGCATTGAAGGGGACTGTTGGTTAGGGAATCCTTGAAGTTGCTTGAAGTGAAGCACAGAAGGTTCTGGGGGAAATAACCCCCTCAACCCCTATCGAAACCCCAGTGCAAGGTATCCTCTATGTGCCTGGCTGTTGTTGGGGTTGGGAGTGTTTGTGACATCCAACCCAGGGAAGAGTTGCTTAGCAACTGTGTCCTGCCCTCAGGCTGTCCGCAGCTGCCTGTGATCTTCTGCTTTGATGATGGAAATTCTTCCATCTTGTGTTCTGGGGGCTCTGCATGTATCCTGCTGGGTATATGTTGTGTGCATAGATTTTCTATTCAACTTATCTGATCTTACCAGCTTAGATGCCAAACTCACCTGCTCTTACAGTTTGAATTCATTGTTGTTAATTAAAGGCAAGGGTTGTTTTTCTATCAGCTGGTTTGCACAAGAAGCCTGTACCAATTGATTGCAAGTGATTTATCCAGCTGGATAAACTGGGTCTTTCCCTTCTTCTGTGAAAACAGGTTTTTTTATGTGCTCTTGGGGTGACCTTCCCTTTAGAGGGCTAAGCAAGATAGTCTTTGCAAGAGAAGGGACTTGCATTGAGTCAAGTCAGAGATAGTTAAAGCAATTTTTTAAAAAAAATATGCTCATGCTAACAGGCTTGCTCAATGTGAAGTGGGCAAGTTATTGCTGTAGCACTTGTTTCAGTGAACACATTTTACTTGGCAACTGGGCTGCAGCCACAGAGCAATGGATTGTTCTGCAAAGAGCTGAGTCAGCAGAAGATACTGCAGTGACTGATTGTGCCCCCCCTTCTGCTGGTAGTACCATCCCTCAAAGACTTGCTAGTTGAGCTGTTTGTCTCAGTGCTCCCCTCTGTTTCAGTCTAAATGAGCTAGGTTGGCTTAAAGAATTAAAATAGCAAGTCCCAAAACTGGCAGCGTAGTCAGTAACCTCTGGTGGAGCACAGTTCACAGCAGAATCCCCTTTCCTTGATTTACTGGCTACAGCTGAAAATCTTGTGTGCAGTCTTAATCTTGTATTTGGGCAGCTGCCGTGTTAATGTGTGGTTACTCATTGAGCCGCCATAATTTAAATGCTTTTGAGGATGGTACCATTTTCCTCTAGCATAAATCACCCAGGAGTTGTTCAGAACAAAATGACTCTGGAGTACTGAGTTGGCCAAGTCTGTGGACTTGGCTAAGACTTAGTTTAAAAAAAATGTGCCTCCCTTGTGTGTTACCTCTTCTGACAGCTCTTTGGAGAAGTAGCAAGCACAGGTGATGAAGATCAGAACAGAAAATGGAAATAGACAACTCTAGCTATGTTTAGGTAAGGACTTGTTTGCTTCCTGTGGTGCTTTCTCAAAATCACTGTCAGAGTCTCCATGGGAAGAATTTTTCTCCTGTTCCTACTGTCTCCAAGGAATAGTTTGATAGGCACGATGGATTTGCTTGCAAGCACTTTAAATAATTTCTAGAGCTTTAAGTCCCAGAGGGGGTCTAATTCCAAGCTGAAGCTTCTCAGTAGTTTGGGTCAGACCCCTGGAGACAGCCTATCTGATGAATATGTTCAGCTGACGGGGCAGGGGATGTCTCAAGTACCTTAAAGGATAGTATTGCTATTTGTAAACACATGTTAAGATAGTTTGCCTGCATGATGTTATTACCATAGTCATTACTTTTACTATTACTCTGCAGATTTTTTGCAACAGTTCTCATTCATACATCCTCAGGCCGTTTCTGCCTTAAGAAACCATGAGATAAGAGAAGAACAGAGACAGAGAGTGGAGAGTAAAGTGATTTGTCTTGGTGTATCCAGCAGGCTTGTGGCAGGACCCACAGCTGCTATCATCCAGAATCATCAAACCCATGTTATTCAAAGTAAAAAACCCAAAGTTTGTAGTAAGAGGTAACTTATTTTTCTAGAGCAAATGATAAAGTTGGAAAAAACTGTAGGGTTTTGTCACAGTAGCCAAAGAGGTGATGTGGTCCCTGCTGGAGACCACAGGAGAAGGTGGCTGCCACAGCATCTTTACTTTCCAAACTCTGGGCTCTTTTCAGACTTTTCTCTTTAGGCTTCTCTAGCATTGATTCCCATAAGTGACCTGTTTAGGGCTTAGAACAGGACAGATTCCCATTTGCTGTGTTGTGGATGGGGAAACACCTCTCTGGTGCTGTGGGAAATTCCTAGCTGTTGGGAACTGCTCTGTGCAGATCCACGGTGGTGAAAATGTTGGAATGCACTAGGTGTAGGGCAAAAGTGGAGGTAGGCCATCCACTGGAGTGACTTAAGACATTACAATTCATTGATTTGTTGATAGGGAAATGTCCTGTGAGATAGGGTCACTGAACACTAGCAACCCTGCTCCTTACTCCCTGACTTCTCCTCAGGTTTAAATACTTCCAAGTACTAGGGCAACTATAGAGGTGAAGCTGTTATGTTTCTACAGTCAGTGTAGCCACACTGGAAAGCAAAGGAACCCGAAAGCTATGGAGCAGATGTGGGAAAAGACTGGCATAAACATGAATAAGTATCTAGAGCAGGGAGCTCGTTTTTATTCCTTGCAGCAGGCTCCATGTTCACCGCAGCCACTCAGCTGCCTGAATGCGTATGGAAAGCAGTACTATAAATCTGTGGTGCTACACGCACGTTTTTATTCCTATTACACTATATACATATTTTATTATGTTTATCATTAATATTCAGCATGGGGTATTAGCAGAAGTCAGAAGCAGTCAGTTCTGCTATGGTTCCTCCAATGAGCTCTCAAAAGGGGTTTCTGAAAGCTGAGACCTCTTCGTTTCTCCCTTGCCTCATATGAGCTCCCTCTAATGCTCATGAGAATGTGCTGCATTTCCCCGTCTCTCCCCATCCCATTAGCTTTAGATACAATTGGGAGCAAACACACAACCTTTTGGCATAAATTTGGGTTTTGCCTAACATGATGAAAAGTGACTAGGATTATAATTAGTGTTGGTTTGGGTCTTTTCGTTGCAAAACTGGAGGTTGGCCCCTCATCCTTCTCCTTTTAATAGTAATTAATTATTAATCACCCCAGCAGAAGAGGAGAATTACTGGTACTACGTGGAATAGTCATGATGGGAAGAGGTAGAAAATTCTCTGGCAGGAAGTTGAGACTCCAGAGTCTGATTTGAGGAAAAATTAGACTCATTTATTGCTGCATTTTAAACAGGCTCTGAAGCCCACTGGAGAAAGGATTTCTTGCCTTCCTTTGCCTGCCATGTGCATGCCCAAGCTGGAAATCTCTATTTGCTCCCCTTTCTGACCCCAGCACCGCCCAGAGGCAGCTGGAAGCTACAAAGGCATTCTGGTTAATGAGACAAGCAAAAAGTTCTCCATGTGTGCCACAGTGCTTCAGAGAGGTCTGCGTTGTCCTGAAGGTCAGAAGGGTAGAACTCCTCTGTATCTGACATAGCAAAGCTCCCCTGGGGCTTTGATTCTTTCTTGCCAGAGTAAGGGATAGGCCCAAAGACAGAGTCTAGGAAGAGATGTATCTAAAGGGGAACCATAGGAAGGAATAAATAAATTTAAAAAAAGCTAAAAAAACCCCACAAAAATCCCCCCAAAAATCTCACAAAATACTCACAGTGAATTTAAGGTGCACATAAATTTAAGGCAACGTGTCAGAGTCTTTCTCAAAGCTCATACTTGACTAAGGTAGCTGTGCTTGGTGGTGATACAAGATAGGTCTTGCCCAGCAAAAATCTTGTCTTTTGTAATGATCATACTGGTAGTTCAGTAACAGGTTACCCATTTCCTCTTTTTTTTTTTTTTCCCCCCCTTTCTTGTAAGACAAAAACCTCCCTTTTCCCCCCTCATTTCCTGTGACCTCCTCATGATTCTCAGTGCTTTTGATCAAGGCAGTGTTCCTCTGGTGCTTGTTCTCTCTTTTACCTCCTGGTGAGAATTGTGCCTTACCAGCTGCTGCTCTTTCACTGCTGTTTGAGCCCTCTTTCCTCTTCTCTCTACCTTTCAGACAAGTCCTATCATTAGCACTGCTCCCTGTTCCCCTGCCAGTGATAGCTGTAAGGCTGGTGTTGTCACTCCTATGTGAGCCACACTTAACTCTCACATCTCCTTCAGCTTACCCTATCATCTCTCTTGTTTGTCTGCCTGGACTCTACCAAATCTCAGCTCCACTATAACTTCCTGACTTTGCAGGCTTCACACAATGAACTGTCTGTGTCTGGATGAAATGCTTTTCTTTCATGTGTGAAGGCAGCATGGACCGTTTTCAGGGTACTCATCGCAGAAACAAGGCATTGATATTATGCTCTTGGTTATGCTTCTTGGGCAAATGACTTATTTCTCAATGTCTCTGTTTTTCAAGGTGTAAAATAAAGAAGGTGCTGCTGATCTGCTTTTAAACACATTTTGAGATCTGTGAGTGAAAACTGGCAGATAAGTGTGATGGACAATTGTCATCAATATGCTTCTTCTAGCATCACCTTTTACAGAGATCTCCCATTTACTTTAATCATGATTTCCTATAACTTCTCCATCAGGTTCATGCTCCAGCATCCCAGGCACGCTTCTTGGCCACATCCACTGCTTTGTTGAAATCCACCATGACTGACTCATCACACTCAGACTTATTCACAATTATCCCTTATGTTATTCTTCCCAAAGCCTTGCTGGGCACCACACCAGCAGTCAGGAATGCTGCAATTCAAGGGGAGGTTGATTAGTGTTGAGGAGAGGCAATTCCCTAGTGAGGTGCCCAGATCTGAGCTGTTTTCCTGATTTTCCTGAGCAGTCTGTAAAGGAAAATCTGCAAGGCATGATTGTATGAGTTTCAATCAATGACACACACCTTCAGTTGCTGCTTCTTCTCACCTTTCCCCCTTGCTGTCACACTTGACCTCGAGCCCCTTGTCCTGATTGCTCCTTCCCTCTCTGTTCCCTGCTACCACTGCTTCCCTTCTCCATCATTGCCCCTTCTGTTTCCTCTCCAGGCTATTCCCACCTTGTTTCCCCCACCTCTGTATTTGCAATCAGAAGCCCTATCTCTATGCTGTGCATCCAACACCGTAGCTGGCTGTGTAGACCTTTATCTGTTCTTTTACTCTCTTCTGTAATGAGATGCAGGATTCTCTGTGTGAAAGATGCTACACGGAAATAAATTGTTCTCTGTAGTTTTCCGTTATGCGAATTTACTGCACCAAGAGAGCAGTTTGGCTGTTTTGATATCATCTTTTCTTCACCACTTGATGGTGCTCTTGGACATAGCAATTCTTAATTGCGCTGCAAGAGGGGCCATCACAGCCAATGTCTCCAAAACTGGCCAGTAGCTCTGAGATGCTTGATTATCCCAGAGCTCAGTCATAATCCAGAACTAGGTCCAAACCCATCTCTAAACAAGGTGCTGCTTTGTTTTTGTTTTGTTGGGGTTTTTTTGCAACGTAGGAAGCAGCATTCTATATTCTTACCTGTTAGGGAAAAAGCCTGTTTTCTATTCCCTTTTCTATTGACTCGCTTATTTTCTCCCTGTTTAGTCAAACTATTTTCTTCCTTCCACTTCCTTCTTTCTCTCTTCTTTTTTCTTTTTTTTTGGTACTCACCTTTCAGGTTTTGTTCTGTTTCTTTCATGTTGCTTTCACCTATCCTTTTCCCCCAGTGCCTCTCCCACATCTCCAAATGTATCCTCCTGCTTCTATTAGTTTTTCTCTGCTCTCCTTTCCTCCCCTTTTCTCCTGTGGTGTTCTCTCCAGAGTTCACAATCTCGGCTGTAGAGTCAAGTCCCAGAAAGTCATAACAGTCTCAGAAAGTCATAACAGTCACTCAATATGATTTTCTTCTTTTGGCCTCTGAAATTCTTAGACCTTGTCTCTCTCAGCTTCTGCTGTGCCCTCAGTCGCTTTGCGTTAAAAAAACCTATGCAACTGCAAACTCATCCTCTTTTCTGCATCCTTTTTCCTCCCATGACTGACTTTATAGTTATGGTGTTAGGAGGAAAAGAATGCCCCGCAAGTCAACAGAGGAGCCTCAGTACAGAGCATCTCATAGAAATTCCCTTCAGTGCACCTTCCAGGCCATGGAGAGAAACATTTGAACTGCCATGAAGAAATTCTCCTAAGAAGGTTCACAGCAATTCAAGTGCAGGGTTCATTTTATTGGCTATACAATCTCCGAAGCAGAGTATCATACAGCTTTGGCTTCTGCTGTTAGGGCTTGAGGATCACCAGTGCTGTTGTAGCTTGAGTTAAATTTAATTTTTCACTCTAGGTAAAAGTTTAAACTCTCCTATGAAATGATAGCAGGCTGCTATCCAAGTCAGAGGCCATACAAGCACTTTAGCCACTCAGGAAACTCAACTTTAATAGGCACTGAAAAAACAGGGAGGGTGTGTATGCATATGGAAGAAAGAGAGAAAGAAAATTCAACACAAATATGGAGAAAGAAGGGAGTTGAAGCACAGCCTGTTTAAGCAGCTGGTAGCCTGACCCTAAGGAAGAGCTTAGAGAGTTTGATGCTGTAAGCATAGAAACTGTCTCTGGCTTGTTTGATTTCTCCTGCATGGAGAAAATATGACTCCATGCATTCTTTACAATAAACAAGATATCATAAAAGAAAGACTTCTTTCCAACTCCTTATTCCCCTCCAATAACCCACAAGACCCTGAGTTTTGGTTAAAGGAATGAGGGGCAGGAGGGAAATTGGTGCTATGAATTCTTTAACAAAGGATTAAAGCTCTAGAAAATGCGTTTTATCTGTGAGTCTCAAAGTAATGTATAAAGAAGAATTGTTTTCTTCTCCCCATTTTATGGAAACAAATACTAGGGCCACCCACTGATGTGTTTTGACAAGAGACCTCTCATAATACTCAGAAATTGAATTCTTAACTCCCTATCCCTGCCTACAGCTATGAACCATGTTGCTTAATGTACTGTCAGGGGTCCAAAGTCACAGCGAAGGAAGGGTTATCTGCTGGTTAAAAGTGAGGACTCTCACTCAGGTTTCACTCTGACCAGTTTAACTGATACCACTGTGCCATCTTGAACAAGTTGTTTGAAGTTTGTTGCATTCGCGATGAAGTAAATGGAGAGCTCTACTTTAAGATGTGAGCCCCTAGGTCAGCTCTCATGTCCCCACCTGAAAGAACCGCAGAACCCTGAATTGACAAATTTCTCCAGTGAGACAGGACCTGTGCTGTAAAACATCATGAAGTCAATTGTGCTGGTGAACCAGGCTTGCCATGTACATGAAGCAACATTACAGCCCTCTAATCTGGTCCTTTGTGGTCAAAGCTGGTTTATTTTCTGTAGTTAAAGTTTCCAACCTATGATCACAGAATACAGAATCACAGAAATGGGTTGGAAGGGACCTAGTCTAACCCCACTGCCAAAGCGGGTTCACCTGGAGCAGGGAGGACAGGAACGTGTCCAGGCGGGTTCTGAATATCTCCAGAGAAGGGGACCGCAAAAGCTCTCTGGACAGCCTGTTCCAGTGCTCTGGCACCTTCAAAATAAAGTTTTTATGCATGTGCAGATGGAATTTCCTGTGGTGCAGCTTGTGTCCATTGCCCCTTGTCCTGTCACCAGACACTGCTGAGAAGAGCCTGAGCCCATCCTCTTGCCCCCCGTCAGTTAGATATTTGTAAGCATTGATGAGATGCCTTCTCTGTTTCCATAACTCTGAAAGGCAAGAGACAACCCTCTAGCTGGGATATGGGATTGTGACTGAAATCACGTGAGTAAGATCAGGATCAGTCCCTCAGCATTTATGAAATGATTATAATAATATTGACTTAGTGGGGCATTGTGACAATTAGTGAAGGACTGTAATATATTTTGAAACCTGTGGATGACAGTGGGAGAATATAATGATCATTTTTCTCCTTTAGTTCTTCTGTATATAGATCTCAAAGTACCACATTAGCATTATTAAACTCCAGAGTTGTCTGTGAGGGTGTTAAGTAGTTCAATGAATCCACGGTCATAGGAATAATTTTTGGTTGTGTCTATACTGTATGTCATGGTGACTTCTATCTAGGAAAGAGTGTGGCCAATAGGTCGAGGGAGGTCATTCTCCCTCTCTACACTGGTGAGGCCATAACTGGAATACTGTGTCCAGTTCAAGAAGGACAGGGAACTACTGGAGAGAGTCCAGCATAGGGCAACTAAGATGGTTAAGGGATTGGAGCACCTCCCTTACAAGGAAAGGCTCAATGAGCTGGGACTCTTTAGCCTGGACAAGCAAAGGCTGAGGGGAGACCTTATTTATGTTTATAAGTATCTAAAGGGTGGGTTAAAGGATGTTGGACCTGGACTCTTTTCAGTGGTTTCCAGCAATAGGATAAGGGGCAATGGGCTCAAGCTGGAACATAGGAAGTTCCATTCATACATGAGAAAAAACTCCTTTATGGTGAGGATTACAGAGCCCTGGAACAGGCTGCCCAGGAAGGTCATGGAGTTCCCTTCTCTGGAGATCTGGATGCAGTCCTGAGTGACGTGCTCTGGGCAATCCTGCTTTGGCAGGGGAGTTGGACTAGATGATCTCTAGAGGTCTCTTCCAACTCTGATAATTCCATGATTCCATGATCTTCATTGCAGCACCAGTGATATAACTCAGGTCTTCTTGTACCAAAAAAACCCCAGGCACTTGACAACCCTCATAGCATCTCCATTAATTATGATCAGCGTGGGAACTATGCATCCTGTTTGCCAGTGCAGCCAGGGTATCTTAGCAGCCTCCAGCGTTCACTGGCATCATCTCCCACGCAGCTCTGAGAGGGAATGGGACTTGCCTCGCCTCAGAAGCAGACAATGTGGGAGGGAGAAGAGATTTATTGTTCCCTGGAATAGGGTCAAGGCCTCTGATCTTGGCTTCTCTTAAGGAAGCAAAGTGAAAACAGAGGGATCTTTCAAACATGACCTTTTAGGTTGTGCTTGCTATAAGTGAGTTACAAAAAATTTATGTCCTTACCTCCTGCAACGAAACTGAGAGAGTAAACTCCTGGTTTTGGTCCTCTGAATCACATCTATGTCAGTCACACAGTCTTAACAGAGCATCCAGCTCCCTCATAGCCTACTTGGCAATCTGCTTCAGTCAGAGACTGTCCCTACCTGAAGCCCTTGCCTCCCCTCAGTTTAGAACCAGTTTCTCCAGAGATCTTTTGCTAGAGGTGCCCAGCCTCTATATTCAGATGTCTTTAAAAGGACACCATCACATCGTATCAACCCCCACATTGCAAGCACAGTATAGGCTCCACTGCCTGCTCTTGGTCAGCCTAAATATAGTTACATCCCTCACATGCTATGAGGAGAACAATGGGATGAAGGTAAATTGAGGGGAGGTTCCTTCCATGCCTTTTTTCCCATGAACAGGCACATCTATGTGTTTAAGTGCAATCAGAAAAAACTCTCTGAAATGGTTGGATCTGAGCTAGCAACCATCCTTTCTTTGCAAGTGGGGCACCGAGCATGAGATATTATGTTTTAATGTGTCCAGAATACTGCTAGCTTCTGCCAAGGCTGCCTCAGCAGACAAGGGGGATACGTGGACTTCAACATGCAGATCTTACCACAGTTTACAATGCTGATATTTAAATAATCATGTCAGGGTGTTAAGCAGAAGACCTTGTTTGGATGACAGTAGTAATTCTCTGTTCTCAGGCCTGCTCCTCACTATTCTCCGGAGAGTCACATAAACATTTATTTCAGCATCTGTTGCACTCCTGCCAGTCACAATTGCTTGAAATAATATGCATATATATATATATATACATACACACATGTATATGTGCATGTGTGTGTATATATATGCATGTGCATAAATAGTACATACAGCTTTATAAAACAGGTATGACTGTGGGGTGAGAACGTAGTTCTTTAGGGGTGCACAGTGAATGCCATGAGCTTCCAGTGCAACTGAAGTTTCCAGTCCCGGCCTCAGAAACATTTTTCTTGAGTTCAGGAAAAGTCACATACTTCTCGAGCACAGCAATTGCACTGTGCAGCACTACAGTAACTGGGGAGAAAGAAGGAATTTTTCTCTTGTTTTGCTGTATACCTTTGGAAATGATGGCTGGTGTAGGCTAGGAGTAGGCCTGTTTGAGTTATGAGGTCTTGTCTGGGTGGTCAAATTTGTCTCTACGTGCTCAGAACTGCTCTGAATGAGCAAGCAGCCTTGCTGCATGTCTTACTGTGATCACTGCCTGTCTCAGTCCAACCTCTCAGGGCTCCTAACAACTCAGGACTGTGGGGGACTGCAACTGAAGTGGGAAGCAGCAACAGGGCAGGACAAAATGAGGAGGGACAACTAAACCATCAAGAGAGCTCATATCTAATACCACTTCTTCCGCTGATGTACTGTGAGGGCCCACTTCATTTCACTGTGCCTCAGTTTCCCCGTTAATTAAATAGAGATAATAATATACCTCTCACAGGAGCAACGTGGTGAGAGATCAGTCAATACCTTTAAAGTGCAGTAAGATCCACGGATAAAAGGTTCTGCAGAAGAGCATTGTTAAAAGTCCACAGCGAAACCCCACAAAACCTCCTGAACTGAGCCCTCTTGTCAACCTGGATATTTTCACTGCACCTTTGAAGATGAAACTCTGCCGCTTACGCTACTTTGCTCCAATTCAGTAGGTTTTAAGAGGCCACAGGGGGACCTGTTAGAGTTAAAATGGATTGAAATTGTCTTTGAGCCTCTAGAATAATGAGTATTTCCCTTTCTTTACGTTTTTGGATCCAGATGAGATGCCGTTCAGTTGCTGTCATTCTGCCAACATACGCCTTTCCATTGCATTGAAACTTGAACTCCTAGGGTCAGGCATCTGCAAGCAGATGAACATTTTTTTGGAAGTACATTAAGCAAAAGAAACTTAGGTAGGAAATTTTAATTACTTTTAAATTCTAAGCTACATCTTGTTCTCCCCCATTATAAACCATTTTGATTCTGCATTACACAGATGCTGGCTATTCTTATTATCTACATTAAGGTGATGATCTTCTTAGTGTCTGGGCACATTTCACGATTATTATTATTTCATATCTTAGCAGTGCCAAAAGGAGAGGAGAGAACATTAAGATGCTCGATTAAGGTCTGATTCCCAGGCCTGGTGCAGACTTTCTGTATGAACTTTGGCGTGTCGCTATGTGGCCTGTCTTTCTGCTTCATTTTCTCATCTCTGAAATGACACTTCCCTGCTTTATGGGGTCAGTGCATTCATTGGTACAGGTTGGGTCTTACAAATACTACACAAAGGGAAAGGCTCTGATCCATGCCCAGTTGTGTGAGATGCTGAACAGCTATCCATGAGGCTGTGTCCCTGCCTTGTAGGGCTTCCAGGTGAATGTGGTAATTACCTACCAAAGGCACGTGAAGAAGAGGGAAAGATGCCAATCTTTTGTACTCCAGGAGGTGAGACTAAGTTAAAAAAACACTGGGAAGCATTACGATAGGAATGAGAATGAAGCACTAGAAAAGACTGCTTGGAGGGTCAGTGGGGTCTCTCTCTCCACAGACCTTGAAGGACAATTTCTATCTGAACTGCCACAGTTGCAGAGGATTCTGCTCCTGGACAGGGGGAGAGCCTAGATATCTTCCTAAGTGCCTTACAGCTCCATTTTTTAATGCTTGATGACCACAGAGGTTCCCTCTAGATGTGGAACTAAGATGGAATTTTTTTCAATCTTTTTTTTTCTTATTTGTGGAATCCTAAAATATTTTAGGGGGAGGTGTGAGCTCCTTTAGGAACCATCTGTTTGCCAGGCTGCCCCGTCACGTAAGTAAAGCTTCTGAATAAAGTTGGCTTTCCTAGTCATCTTTGGTGGGCTTTTTGAAACAAGTTTCTGATCTGTCCTCCATCTGCTGTGGTGTTTCCTAATCTAAGACAACCCTGCTTTGAGCTGTGTGTTGGACAAAATGATCTTCAATGGTCCCCTTCCAACTTAAGTTAATCTATGAGCCTACATTCACTTTGCTGTTGGGAAATCTGAGGGGACAATGCAGACTCAGCTCTATCTCTTATACAAAGAAGCAAACCAAGGAGGCTATATCTGTGCTACAGAATTGTAGAAAGACTGATTGGAAGGGACCTCTGGAGATCACATAATCCAGTTTCCCTGGGAACATCACCAAGTAATGATCAGGTCAGCCATAGCTTTGTTGAGCTGAGCCTTGAGAACCTCCAAGAACAGAAATCCCACAACCTGATCTGTTCTGCAACTTGGTTGCTGGAAGGCAGCTTGCCCGAAGTCACTAAGCATACTCTCTTTTTAACATTGTACATGAACAAACTCCACTGCTGGGAGCCTTCTCTAAGCCAAAAGTCCTCCTTTCTGCAACCTTCCCGTGACTTCCCAGTTCAAATCTAGGATTAGCCTTGATAATCTGTGCTGAAGGGAATTATTTCTTGCTGGTGAAAGCAAGAGCAGCCTATTTAAGACAGCTGGGCTGTTGCTCTCCTTGGGCTTGGAAAAGCCTGGCCAAAACAACAGAAAAATGCATGCTACAGTCTTTTGAGATTATCTTGATTTTTTTTTCCTACTTGCCCCAATGTCCGGTTTCTGGATGAGAAAGCCAGTGCTTGTTGCCCCTGGAGAACTCAGACATTGACATTTTCGGTCAGCCAAGTCTTCCCACTGCAGTCTCATGAAACATGCCCTCGTTGGCAGCAGGTTACAGGCTTCCACCTGCGAGCTGGGGGCTCATGGCAGATGGGTCTAAACTGCAAAGTTTGGTTTTGGATTCAGTTCTAGAACTGAACATTTTGAGCTGCAGTAAAAAGCAAGGTTTTAACTGGATCTTTTTTTTTTTTTTGTTCTTCTGATACACTTTCAACTGAACTTGGCCTAATTTGGAGCTTAGCTCCCATTGGCCAGATCTCTGGGTGAAATTTTGCAGGAAGCACCACAAATCTGGGGAAAAATAATTTCCTAACCAAATCAGTCAGACACAACTGAACAGATCCCAGATGAACCTATTGAGAGCTTAAAGGAGATTCAATTTGGACATATGTGAACAGGTAAATAATAAGCTTGCCTTTCTCATGTAGATATCTTGAGTGTGCCTAAGCTTCTGGGCAGGTTGGAGATTTCATGGTATTGAAAACTCAGGACTTCTGTAAGCATCCTTACGTTGTGAAATATGCCATGGTTCGTACAGCTCCTCTCCATTCTTCCTAGTACCTAAGCACGTATGCCTTTTTTTTTTTTCCTTTCCTTTCTGCAAGGCACAGGAGAAAACAACACAGGCAAATTTTGCAAAAATCTATTTCAAGTCAGTAATTTGCTAAGTGCTTAGAGCTTGTCTCTTTTTTTCTATGTTAAGTAATTTATAAATAAAAATAAATTCACACTCAGTCTAATATTTGCTTGTACTTGAATTCTATTGGCGAGATGTGTGAAAATTGCCTGATGGTTGAGATCACCAGCAAAAGCAAAGTTACAGGGAGTAATTACGGATAGTATTATAGAACAGAAGGATAATTTGATCTAAAAATTCGATCTAATGCTCCTGTGTAGGGACATATTTCTCTGGGAGAGGAGTTTGTAAAACAAAAGAGAAAAAAAATAGTATGGATGTGAGCTGGGGAAAAGCAATTATTCTCTCATAATATGGGAACACAGTGTGCCTGGCTCAGGAGAGGGTATGAAATACAGGACAAAGAAGGGGCTGCAAGGAGCTTTTTTGCGTCCCAGCAGCATTACTCAGGAAGGTTATTCAAAACATACAGGGACGACACAAGCTTCTGAGCCCAGTGGGGCAAAACATATATGTGAGGAAGGACATAGAGCACTGTGTGAGAGGAAGTTGTGTAAATGTTTTAGTGGTGAACATAAAGAAGGTCTAGGACTCATCTGCTTGAGGTCTCTGCCTTGTCCACAATACAGATCAAAGAGGGCAAGAAGTTGCCAGGGTGGTGAGTCAGGGGCCAAGAGAACCTGGCTTTTGGCATCCCTTGAGGCTTCCTGCAGGGCTTTGAGAGAAGGACAGAGTAGAATTTCCTAGCTTTAGTCTTCTAAGCACTTCTCTGGGATACAGAAATGCTGTCAGAGAATATGCCTTTTACTATTGCCCTCTTAAGATTCTCCAGGGATGAGTCATGCTTTTCCCCACATGCTGACTGCAATTCCCTCCCCTTTCTGCGCGTAGTGCCAAACTCACAGCAAGGCTGGCCTGTGGTCTACAGAGAAAGCATCTCCCATCATCTGCCCTTGTCTTGGTTTCACACCTCCCATTCAAAAATGGCAATCTTGTGCTAAATCTTGTCCCCCTTAAAGCAGATGTGTACAAGGCATTACAAAATGTATAGTGCAACTGATTGTTATTACCAGTAAATACCACTTTTTTGCCTGACCTCCAGCATTGAGGGCAGCAGCTGTCCCAATGCACATCTAAGCTTTAAACACCCAGAGAAGTGCCAGTTCCCCACAGGCACTCACCAGGTTAATGGCAATACGCAGCTGCGCTCACAGCTAACAAGATTTAAACACAGGCTAATGACTGCATGTTTTCACTTTAATCAACACACAAATCGCCCTTTTATTATTATGGTGGCGGGTTTTTTTTAACTCCAATTTAATTTATAATTGAATTATGTTCCAGACTGTAATTGTTGATATAATACACACCTCGAATTCCATGTTCGTGTAGTGCTTCATCCTAACCTTTCAGCAAGGGGCCCGAGTAGCACAATGAGCAGGTCAGTGCGCAGCGCTGGGTTCAACTCTTGATCTGAGCACTAGGGAAATGCATTTGATGGCCTCAGGCTGATCTGCTGGTGGACCCCTGTGCATTTTCCATAGATCTTTTTCTCCATGTCCCATGTTGGAAATCACATATCGGGAAAGAAAAAGATCATAGAATCATTCAGGTTGGAAAAAGACCTTTAAGATCATGAGCTCTCGAGAATCCAATTTGGTAGCTGAACATGCTAGCCACCCTCTCCTCCCTCACCTTAATTTTGTTCCCTCATTAAATGCTACCGTGCTGACAGCCAAGCTTTGGCAGGAAACTCTGCAAGTTCTCCTGATCCTGTTCTGTGCAAAAGAAGTATGCTAAGCATAAATTACTTTTCGGCAGAGAGGGCAATAATGGAGAAATAGGCAGATTCATAAGACTTTGTTTGCCCCTGCCCTGACGTTCAGATTGCTAGAAGACCTGTGGGTTTCTGCCTCCTCCTGAAGTCCATGGAAGTTGGACTTCAGCTGTAACTGAAGGCAATCTCGAAGGCAACATTCCCTTTAGCATACATACAGGCAGCTACGTTTCTGAATACACTGCTTTGTCAAGGCACCTTAGCATTAGCCATGAGTAGCTAAAGTGTTGGAATATCATTTTTCCGTATGAGGCATTGAGTGATACTTGAACATCACATTAGTGAAAATGTGTTAAGTACTGAGGCTTTAAGGATATTTTTTTACTGGTAGAGACATAGAGGAGGCCAGCTCTCAGTGTGGCAATGATTTAGCATTCTTAGGAAAAAATGATGTGGGGAGCCCTGGGCTGTAAGAGCTGGAGGGCTGGAAGGCAGGGGCAATGGCAGGGCTGGTTGTGTGCAATCCAGGACTTGGGTAACAAAATATGGACATCTTGACCATTCAGACTTCCCAAATGGTAGGCCATTCCAGCTTTGAACTAAATTTATTTTGAATTTTAAATTTATTTGAAGTAAAATTTATCCAGATGTTGTCAAGGGCCTAAAAGTGTCATTCTTTGGAGGACCCCACGTTTCTTACTATGCTCAGACCCATCCTTTCTCAGCTGTGGGGGCAGCGGGCAGTGCCTCCTTAGCAGAGCTGGGATGGCCACCTCACTCCCTGCTGAGTATACCTTGATATAATTGCCTAGCAGATCTCAGTAGAAATCAGTTGAGGAACATTTATAGCAAATTTCTGGTCTTTAGGTAAAACTAGCAAATGTGAATACTCTTTAACTCTCATAGTCTGTAAATTCAGAAAGAAAAATATAAAACAGAATCAAAGAGAATCACAGTCTCCCTGGGAAGTCTCCTAGCTAGGAGATCACTTCCCTTGCTCCCCGCAAAGGATTGCTGTATGGGGTGCATTGAAGTCTGATCAAGAGCTCTTGGCTGATACAAACTGATGCGGGGTACAAATGCTGTATTAATGTCTGACAAGAGAAGTGAACAGAAACAGCCCTAAGTATAGCCCCTGGCTGAATATGTGTGATGTTGGCTGCTCGATCCTTCTGGGTTACCAGCACAGATAGAAAGCCCTGTCTTCATTGAGTTGGCTGGTCAGCTGCTCTGGGAGGGGTTGAAACACATTCTGCATCCTGATGCAGGGCTAGAAGGAATGAGTTTGGCATTGCTCATCTCCTGGTGGCATATCCCAAGAATAGGACAGCTTCAGATCCCTCACTCCTCAAGGGCCCATGACTTGTTTCAAGACCAATGGAGGACCTGGAAAAATGACTTGTTTCCCAAGGACCAACGGACATGGAAAACCCTCTGGGCATGGGAAAACATGAAGAATTATTCCACCAGAGCTGTCCTGGCCTTGGGACCTGCCTGGACTTCCCTGCGGGTGTCACTGCAGAAGTGGTTAATGGTGGAATTTCAGCTCACTGGTGACTTCTCCATGCTCCCTTATGAATACTCCTAGTGCATGTTAATGCACAATAGCTTATTCCACTTTCAAACCTGCCTTACCTAAAGGCACTCATGTTTTCTGGCAGGGTATCCATTAGGGAATGAATGAAGGGTAGTTAGTGTGCTATAAAAAATCACACCCTTGCTTATTGCACACTAACTTCACTTTATACGTGGAATATTCCAGAACGAAGAGTGTTTTCACTTTAATCAATGCACAAACTGCCATTTTATTATTATGGTTTATTTTTTTCTGATGTAATTTATGATTGAATTATGCTTCAGACTGGAGCATAAAAAATACTTTTATTCCAGTATAACTACTCCCCTTTGGAAGCAGAGTCATTATAATGGAATAAAGTCCATTTTATTCCAGAACAATGTAGTGCTCTCTACCGCCAGCAAAGGCCTGAATGTCGTAATTTATAAAGAGGGAAAAGTAAGGGTGAGAACAGGGGGAAAATTAAAGCAAGGATAGTTAACTGATAAAGGTCTTGAGAATATCATACACGTGAGGACTGAATATAGCCCGTAGTGAGGAACACTAAACATCCACAAACTAAATAAAAATAATAAAATGCCTCCCGCCTTCCTCTCATACATCTTATGAGGTGGTAGAAGGGGTTGCAGAGAGAGGATTGATGTCTCTTGCTGGGAAGTGAATTATTCAAACTCTTGGCTGCAGGGAGCTCCTATAGTTATGAATCCCAGTCATCTTTGTGGTTGCCAAGGCAAAGGTAGCCTCCAGTTCTCTGCAGCAGAAGGGCACCCTTGGCACTGTGTTCCCCCTTGTTGCCTAAAGCCAGCTTCTTGTCCTCCAGGTCTTGATATCACCCCAACCGGGTGCAGCAGAGGCTCCCTGAGGGGGAGAGATACCTGTGCTGCCATTTGGGGTAGGGCGGTACATGTGTAGGGGGGATGTATTCCTCAAGCATCGATGTCAAGAGGTCTCCTGGGCAGTCACAGATTCTGTGCTCTTCTCTGTAGGATCTGCTTTGGTCAATGCATTTAGCATTTGTAATAGTAATTCAAAATCCTGCCTCCAAGACTACCAAGATGCAATTAGGTCTAAGTAGCCTGTTGAAGTGTATGGCAAACCCCAGGTTTAAGAGGACCTAAACACATGCTTTTTACCCCTTAAAGCAGTGAAGTGTTATTTTAACCAGAAGGCAGTTATAGTTTGCTAAATTCAGCTACTAAAGGAAATAAAATCACCTTCAATGTGCTTGTTTGTTAGTAATGGGCCACACTGTCACATCTGTCACACCATTGCTTTGCTTTTGCGCTTCTTGGATAAGGACTTGGTGAGTTTTTAGGATGAAGCAATAGGAAAGAGGTGGGTTTTTTTCTCTCCTGTCAATAATTCCCCATGTGGCAATCAATTTGATCTTGCTGAGGGCCAGGACCTGTCTTTCAGAGATTTCACTTTGTGATGAGAAGGAGTGCAAAATGGTTTTTCTCCCTTATACTGTGAGGGATAGCATCCTTATCTCATACCCCTTCCCTGTACCCACTCCTGGATCAGAGTGCATGAAACCATACTAATCCCACGCATACAGCTCTGCTGTGCTGCTGGACTTACCTGGAGAGAGACAGAATGCTTCTGCCCAAGGAAATATGAAGGGAAACCCAGTCTGCCTTTCTGCTTTCCCTGGGGTGGGCTGGGACGAGGAAGCAGGTGGAGAGTCAGGGTTGTGCATAAGATTAATATCATGATGCTGTACCGACTACCTGATGCTTCTGGGAAACACTGGTGTGTGTGTGTCACGTGGGCATGTTGGTGGGGTGTAAGCCTATCTCCTGCCCCTGCTGCATACACAGCTGGAAGAATAGCCCACTCAGGCTGCAGTGCCAAGCCATCCCATCTCACGGCACCAGGACAAGCTGTCCTCAAGCTGACCGTGTGGCTCCCTCGCTGACCCCACACACACCTTCCAGAGGTGTGGAAAAGTCTGTCAAGACCATGCATATCCTCTTCTGGTGGTGCTGCTAACTCTTGACACTGAAACAGCAGGATCATCTGACAGCAACCTGACTCGTTTCAGGTCAGCTTTTATTTGCAGGCGCGGGCATCCTGCATGGGCAGCGTATGTGCAGTGTGATAAGGGCCTTTAGAGGGGCCCTGGAGAGATTCGGACTGGTATTCGCTCCAGGGTGGCTGTGTAACTAGAGGTGGGCACCAGGGTGGCAAAGGGAATTTATGCCATGTGTCAGCTAGATACAATATCCTTCAAAATATATTGTCTGTTTCTCGAGCAGGGGTTAGTGTGGCTCATAAAACGTTTGGCTACACATAAGGAAAATAAGTATTAAAAGATTTAGATATAAATTCTGGCAGGATCAAATAAATCCGGCTGCTCCTGCTAGGTAGATTCTGCCACGTTTGGGGAAGAGGAGTCTGTGGGATGACTCCTTAACAGACCTTTCACTGCACTGTGAAATATACTAAAAGCATCGACTCCAGCAGTGACCTGCCCCTCAGCCTGGGGGAGGCTGACCTCCTGCCTGCTGGGTCTGCTCCACCCCAGAGGTGGCAACATCTGGCAGATCTGTTTGCAAGCTGCCTGTGAAACCTTCATACAACCTTGAAGGCTGGGTAGACAGTGTCATTCTCAAATTAAGTCTCCTTCCTGGGAATGTGTGGCAGTCTTGGAAAGCTAACGAAACCCCTGCCTGGCTGCCGGCGCTGCTGCAGCTACTTGAGTCCAAGTGGGAAAGACCCTGCCAGTTTTGCCTGCTTTTGAACGCTCCTCGTTGGCTATTGTCAGTCATATTTTCTTTACAAATCTATTAGCTTTACCAGGCCCATTAAGCGGCTATTAGGCTGCCCATTAGCAGATGCTGTTGATGGTTTCACGCAGAGCTCTCAGCATGGTCTCCTTTGTAGGAGGCATGGAGAGAGAAGTGGGGTTAGGGAGCCTAGACCAGGGCTGTGAAAGAAAGGGGTGAAGGAGAAAAGCCACTGCCTCTACCAACTTCCCTTCACACAAAAGGGAGAGGGCTCTTGGAGGCTATGTGTATGTGGTAATTGGAAATAAGGCTGAACCAAACCGAGTAAATCCTGGGTTAGGGCTGGTTGCTCATGCAGTAGTGGAAGGACCAGGGTCCCTCACATAATGGCTGCCATCAGGTTGCCCACCTCCCTTTGGTACCAACATCACCTCAGAAATGCAACTAAAAGATCCAGCAACCCAGGATAACTGTTTGCAGTATAGGAAGCTCCTGGAGAACTTAAGAGAAGCACCTAAGTGCTGGTACTCCAGATCACAGGCTCTGCCCGCCTGCCAGGCAACTGGCTTGACAGCTGCAAGGCCACGCTGGGCTCTTTGCAGCACTGGGACTAGTCCAAGCATGCATAGCCCAGGCTGGCATCAGAACAGTTTTCATCTGATCTTGTGAGCACAAATCCCGCAATTATCCCAGCCTCTGTCCGCTCCGTGCTGCCACCTCTTGGCCTCAGGTCTTGGTGGCTCAGGTCACCTGAAATCAGCTGAGTCCTTCCCGAGTCCTTCCGTTCTAGGGAGGCAGAGCAAGCCCTCCTTCCTTACACCCCAATTGCAAGGCACAGTGTCCTGGTGCATAAGGAACAGAGACGTAGACTTAGATGGGCATCTGAGGGGACAGCGGCAGTGTCCACAAAGGGGGGAGCAATAATTATGCTTCAAAAAGTGGTGGGAATTGGGCTAGAGGTGGCCACATTCTGAAAGTGATAGTCCTGCAGATACTTATGTATGACTGAGAAAATACTGTGTGGATTTATATCATAAAGCTCTGCCAATACCCTTGATCCTACCCTGCAGCGTCCTCTCCAATTCCAGTTCTTCTTATCTTTCCCTAATATGCATATGTGCATGCACAAAGAGTTTTGCCAAAGCACCCTCTGTCCTGACCCTCTTCCTTGGCAGCTATAGTGGTTCTGGGTATCCCTGAAGTCTGAGCAGAGTCAGGCAATCATGCTGAATTGTATTTAGTGGAGCCAGGTTATTGTGATGCTGAAAAATGAGGACAAGATTGAGGCCATCAAGCTCATTTTTATTGTTCGTTGGAACTCCAGATGTGAAAGCTAATGGATTTGGATTGGTTGCTAGCAGCAAAGCCTCATCAAAGATATTTTTTTCCTAAGGGCATTCAGCGCAATTCACTGATTGATTGGAGGCTTCAGACAGTTTGAATGTGGATCTGTGTTTGGGCTGGATCAGGCGCGCCAGAGGAAATCCAGCCTGCTGCCTTCAGGCTTGTGCAGGGATACTGCAGCCTCAGCTCTAGCAGGCTGGGAAGCTCTCAATGAAGAGAAGTGTTTTTATAGGCTTTCTTTGTGACCTTGCTAGGTTTAGGCAACTGGGGAAAGTGGAAGGCAGCCAAATCCCAGGACTAGCCAAAAGGGCTTCCCCAACGGAAGCTTTTCTGACAGGATAAAGGTATAAAAAATGGTCTTATGCAGAGGGACAGAGTACGCTGCGAGGAGTGGAGGACAGAAAGATGCAGAGAAGTGTCACCTGCAGGGAAGGTGGAGATGGATCCGTGGAGGAGATGCTGAGCTATCTGGAAGACGCCTCTGCAGAGGAGGTGTAAATGTTTAGGCAGGCCAGAAGGGCCAGAGATAGGTATCAAGATGGATTCTGTATGTGAGACAGTAAAGATTTGTGGGGGTCACAAAGACCTAACTGTGACTCAGGCAAAACATATGCTACCAGAGTTTCTCATTACAGTTTTACAACTTTTACTAAAAATCCTTCCCTCTCCATCAGGAAGCCAGATGAGTTACAGATCTGTGTGTGCCTGTCAGGTGCCTGCTGCTGCCATGCCAGCCTGTCTTCTGTTGGCATTCATTTGGGTAGTTTGCTTCTTTGTCTGCAGCACAAGTAGTTAATCACATGGAGAACCTAATTAGGTGGTAACGAACCCAGGTGTCTTACTTCTCTCAGTGTAATAGGACATCTGCCACTGCTCCAAGAGCACTTTACAATGACTGACTAACAATGGCTGTAATGTATGGTCATGAAGAGAGAACAGCTTCCTTTTAGTGCCTCAGCTAGGATGTGGTGAGTTGGGAAAGCCTGAATTCCCAATTTGCCTCACCCTGTGCCCAAAACCCCGGGTGTTCTGCTGCCAATAAAAGGGGGAGCCCAATCCTGAATGGTGGAGGCAAGAGAGATGCAAGGGAGGCAAAGGGTCTCATGGGACAGGTCTGGAGAGTGCTGGCTGAGGTCATGCTTCATGGTGGTCTGTACAGGAGCTTACTGTCACCCACCAGCACAATTTCAGTGTGTCTCAGGCACATGGGCACACCTCTGTTGAACTGAACTGAGCATGTGCTGCAGACCTTCTAGGGAATTTATGCTTTTAAACCAATGACAGGAGGGCAGACGACACTCAATTAACTGTGGAGTTCAAGAGGTGCAGAAAGATGGTACCTGATCTGACAGAAAACCAAACAGCAAACTTACCTTTTCAAAATGCTTTGAACAAATTTGTTCCAACAGAGTGAACTTATACCAGCTCAGCAGTTCATCTGACGTGGCTGCAGAGCCTTTGATCCAGTCCTAATAGCCCCAGGAGCAGATTTACTGCATAGTCCAACCATGACTCCCACGTGCACAAAATGGCCTGATTTTTTCTGCCCAGCACCCAGGTGGGCTGGTGTGGCTGTCACCAAATTCCAGTGAGCTACTTGCAAGGGACTGCTGGATGCTATCTGCTTCTGTGTTGTGGCCAAATCTTGCTATATGTACTGTGTTCTCAGTAAGATTGAGCAAATCGTTCACAGCTAATAATCTGGCAGATGCATTTCACTTCTCCCTCTGTCTGAGGAAGGAGATTATAATTTTCTCAAAGCAGTGCCTTCAGCTTTTATCTGCAAATGCATTAGTTCTCCAGCCTGCTGTTTAAATGGAGCCGTGTCACTGTGTTGTGGCTGGGTGACAGTCACACTAGGTTACCTCTGCTGCTGCCCTTCTTCTCCCTCCCCACTCAACTGGAGGAGTGCAAATCTGGCAACCAGGGCAAATGCACACAGAAAAAAAAAATCCACAGTTTCATTTTGCATTAGTCCTTGTGCTACATTAAGGTAGCCTTTTTATTCCCGGAGCAGTTCTGGGAGCTAAACCTCCCTTTGTGTTGTCACAAGAGGCCCCACGTCCTACCCCAGCAAACAGCTAAAGCTAGTGCGTGAGAAGGAGACATCAATTCTAATTGTGTGGCATTACACCATGACAAGGTGTAGGATGTTTCTTCCTGACCCAAGCTGCAGATCGGCAAAAGCCCTGAAGCATGAGGATTAATAAGTCTACCAACATCTATCTTAACTAGCATAATTGAGAAAGCTGTTTCTGTTCGTACTACTGTCTACTTCCATCCTTTTTGGAATGTGCCGAACCATATCACTCTAACCGAACAGGATACAAATCCGTTTAGCAAATCCATGGCTCCTTCCCTAACCACACACAAATACTTTCTCCTTATCTTGCTGACAAAAGTGCTGTGGAAGGAGAAGTACAATGGGGCGTTCTCCGTGTGTGTACCTCCCTCAGGCAAGGAAGGAATTTTGCAACATGCTTGAATGAGATGTTGGAAATCCCTCTTGTTTAAATTGTCCCAAATTTGTTGGTGCTTAATCAAAGTTAAGCCACATTCTAGGCTTTTCTCCTTCCTTTTCAGCAACTAAGGAAATTTCATGCTCATGAAGCTCAGTGACTAATAGCAGTTAATAGCATAGCAGCAGATGGCATACGAGCTCTGTTAGCTTCTACGCTGGCTGAGCCAGTGCCCCCCACAAAGCAGTCCTGCTGTTTCCATCCAGAGCCCCATACCCAGCTCTTCCAGTGCCCCCCTCCTGCCTTGCAGCACCCTCCTACCCCATCATATCTCCCAACCCAGGACTCCCCACGCCAATGCTGCCAGAGTCCTCTCAGGTCCCCCAGCCCCTGAAGGGCTCCCAGACCAGGGCTCCCCCCATCCCAGCTCCACCAGTGCCCCCCCCTCCTGCCCTGCTGCACCCCTTGCTAATCTCCCTTTGTTTTCCTTAGCTCACTTACTGCTTGCCAAGACACCTCAGTTGTGTACATTGTGATTATACTGAAGATACCAGCAAAGGCCCCTCATCAGCTATTCTGGCTTTGTGACTACAGAACCAGCAAATGATAAGGTCTCTCCTATTTCATAAACATAAATGTCATGGGTCTTACTCTGCAGCTGTTCTGAACTCCGCACTTACTTTGAAACCAATGGGAGTTCTGTGCTCAAAGCAGCTCCCGAATAATCAGGGTCTGTCAGCTCTATAATGTCACAAAATATTCCATGTGTGCAAATATTTGGATTATTATTTATTGGGTGTCAACAAAGTGCAAATATCATTGTGCCCCAGAGATACATTACAACTTTCCAGGGTGGGAGGATGGGGGAGAGCACTGTATGCTCGTAAAATAGCCACATGCCTGATACCAGCACTGAACACTGGTGATAATACACGCCGCTTTTCAAGTCCTTTCCATCAGAGGATTTAAAAACTGTTCATGAATTAAGGCTGACATTTTCATTTAGAGGTGGCAGGTGGGTGGAGGCAGTACATCTCTAATTTGAGGCACCCTGGCTCTTATTTCCAGAAAAATTGCTCTCTGCAGCTTCCATTTTAAATTGGAAGCCTTGGGCAAAACTAAAGAGATAACTCCCAGAGCCACTTCCTTGAGACTTGCGAGGACTTGTGCTGGAACTAGTTTGCTGCTTCTCCTGTCTCTTTTGTTGACCTATGCTGTTAACTACACCTTTTCCAAAAGTTATAAAAGGCCACCAAGGTCTTGCCTGTGTATTGCTTGATGGAGTTGGATGCTGAAGACACCTGAGGCTCTTGGTTCTGCTTCCTACAACTAGTATTGGCCTCACAATCTTGCTAAGCATTGCTGGCTCTGCCTCAAAGCTTGAAAACTCAGGACTTTTCTAGAGAAGGTGATTTACAAGTTAGTGATGGTTGCAGTTGGGTAACTCAATTGTCGTTGCTCACAGAGTTGGAGTCCCATCCCAGAACCTTCTTTCATGGCAAGTGATGCTTGTTGATCCATGTGACTAGTTTTTCACTTCTTATTCTTGATGTGAGGCAATGAGATGTGAATATGAAAGCAAACATCAGCTATGCCGAGAAGAACTTGACCTTTCTATTCTTATCAGTTGCAAGTTGATTTTGAGATTGCTTTCTTTCTCTCTTCTTTTTTAAAGTGCTGGCACTTTCTGTATCCAGAAGGAAATATTTTATTAGAAAGATCAGTGTCTTGGATGGCTTGTGGCATCCTCTAGCCAGCAACAAAGCACACCACAAATTAAAAATGGAGAGCAACACACACATACACCCACCCCTGGGAACATAGAAATGGAACCAGTGAGATTTTTTTCTTAACTTCTTCAGGGTCCACATGCTTTATCAATGTCTGGACCGTTATCGATTCTTATAGCTCTATGTCTTCAGGCCCTGCTGTCTGTCATGTGCAATGCACATCATACACTATTGGTAAGCAAACAGCTTTCAGTTTTATTGGAAGCTCCCACAGACGTTTTTGCTAAACCCCTAGCATCAGAAGACTCAGAACTACTTGGCTGAAAGTCCAGGTATTTCAGAGGTGAGAGGAGGGTCTCTAATGTGTCTGCCCTGGAAGGTTAGAGATATAACAGCTTCCAGCTGTTACTCAGAGTTTATGCAGCAGGCTTGTGCACTCCTTATCTGCTTCAGTGCAAAGTCAGACAGCTTCAGTAAAGGTTTTCCTGTGCAGGATTTGGAGCAGGGAGACACCAATGACCAGCTCCTATGTCCCAACTGAAGGGACTCTATCCTCTACTAAAAACGAGTAACCTGGTAACTTGAAATACTTTACTAGATTTCATAGTGGGTATTTCTCTGTGCCTTCAGCACTACCTTATGTGCTCTTCAAATTAAGCCAAAACTAAACCCATTACTGCCAATTTCATGGTGCAAGGTAATGAAAGAGTGGAATTAATGGAGAGAGAAACTGAAAGCTTGCCACAGTCTTAGCCATTTCCGTCAACTTGATGGCTCAGTGGGTAAAGAGGTGAAAAATAATTCAGTGCAACTTGGAGTTTGCCCAACCAACAGACCTAAGACCTGAGAAGACAGATAATTGCACTGGGAGATACCAGAGGAAGAGATTTGCATGACTGGCTCTACTACCCGTCTTGTATCATGATTCCTGGTAAGTTTTCTCCTGTTCCATCTTATCTCAAAGAGGTGGAAAAGGATTTTCGCTAAAAAAAAGTGCAGCATGACAAGTTTTGGATTTTGTTGGCGACTGAAAGATAATGCTATTATGTAAGCAGCTATAATAATAATAATTAGTATTATTATTCTGAGAGAAGAATAATTTTTTCTCAGCAGGGGGCAAGTCGGCCAAACTAAATTCAGTCTCTCCTGAGGGATTCCAGGAAATTGCCTCAAATTCCTTGACTCTTGTTTCCATTTTTATACTGAATGCCGTTCAGGAAGTACATGGTTACAACCATGCCTGTATTTTTAACCCTTAGACTTAGAGGAAAGCATACTATATTCAAGGACAGGGCAAAGCTGTCTTTCCCTGCATGCATTATTTCACTGCCTGCCCTTCCTCTGGGTGTGCCATCCAGCTGCTCCATCCCTTTCTTTACAGCTTCTCTGCAGACAGCTCTGTTGGAGCTGGCAGATGCCCTCCTTCCCCCTCTTCTTCCCATCCATGGTGAATTTTTTTTATAGCTTGAAACACTATAGTGCTGCCAAACTATCGATTAGTAAAGTGCCCACATGAGCCTGCCTACAAGCTCTCCTGGGAATGTTTTGCTGTGAAATCTGCTCCCTGCTTTCATTGGCACCTGGCTGCCGTTTTCTCGGAGCTGCAGAGATCTTGGATTTCCTCAGGAGGCATCAGAGATCTGGAACAAATCTTCATTTCATACCCACTACAGCCGGCCTCAAACCTGAGAGTGAAGTGGACACAAGGGGAAATGAGAGATATAGCCTGGGCAAGAGTTTATGTGTATGTGTACAATGGGCTTTGGAAGCTGGTACCAAGTCTACAAACTTTAAAGCTGTTATCACCTGGGGACGTCACTAAGTTTGTTGTTGTGACTTGATCCAGGTATTTGAGAAAGCCATGAAAGAGAGCAATGCCATCATTTTTGAGCCACAAATAATCTATCAATAAAACAGAGGTTGTTAAGGAAACTTTTTTCCAAGGAACAACGATCATTCATTTAGGCACAACTAAGGACCTGAAATGGAACAACTTGAAACACTACACCTTAAAATAAAATATCTTTAAATAGAAAAAAACCCAACAGATAAATAAGCCAACAGCCACTACCAGTTCATTTTCCAGGAAGTATATGAAAAACAGGCAAGTATAGAGAAATTATTTCTTTGGGATGTGCTTCTAGCCTCTAGGGATTGACAATTTATGGACTACCTGTGTCAGACAGTGTTCAACCCACTGAACAGATACTCCATATTTTTTAGCTCAGTTTGAAGAGTTTGTCTAATCCCTTTTATGGTGGCTTTTCTCACGAACATAGATAAGATCCTTCCTCTGAAACATCACACTTCTCTATTTATTTGTTGTGGCTAGTTGACAGATTGTGGGTGTCTAAACAGCCTTGGGAAATAGAAAAAAAGCCAGAAAGTATTGTTTTCCTCCAGTGAAATGTAAACCTGATTAGCATTCTGAGAATCCAAGTTGGGGATTTTTTTTATTATCCCCAGCCTCCGTTACACGTGCCAGACACCGCTGGGAATGTTGCTGGACAACGCTCTATTCTTTCACTGGGCTATTGACTACATGCCAAATAAGATTTCTCTCCAATCGAACACTTCTGAAGATTTAGACACTGTCTCTGTCACAATTGGTGGTGTCTAGTAAAACAACTCAGTTCATTTCCTACACCTTGCCTGGGTCACTGGGGAAGTCAACTTTGCGGGACTATTAACACCCCATAAAAGTACTTTCTTAGCTTTAAAGCACTCAGTGCTGAAACGTCAGCAGCATCATGGTGATGGGCTGCCTGAAGGCTGCTGTTGTGAGCATAACACTCTGCTGACCCTTTGCAAAACAAAGCAAAGAAACAGTGCCGGAAAAGCAAAGCTTCAGGGGGGTACTGAAAATATCTTGTGGAGGTGTGAGGAGTACAGTGCCCGTGGCCTTGAGAAACCACAGACACACTTGCTATACCTGCACTTACAGGGAATAGCATGCTAAGCTCATCACCTCCTAAATTTTATGTCCTGATCTATCAAGTTTTATGACAGCAAAGATGATTATTTGCATAATAATGTGGCCTATAGAAATGAAGTAATTCTCTGTCTACTGTAAGATGATACTCTTCCTTCATATTGTTCAATAAATATCTGGCTTTGGTTCTCCAGCATAAGCTGGGCTTGTGCTGCAAATAATGTGACTTCATTAAGCATAGTGGAGCTTTGCTGAATTAAGTGCCATTTGCATCAGTTCCCAAGGCCATGAGAAGTTGCATCAGTTGAAGGGTTACTGGGATCTGACAGCTGCATGGTTACCTCTGTTTATTACTAAACTGTCTTTGGTACCAACAGCCATGGTACAGCACATCCTTCAGTGCTGCCTTCTAATCACTTGGGTATTTTGGAGGTACTTGGCTCTCAATGAGCTCCGTGTTGCACTGGCTTCATCGTTAGTTGAAAACTAACATGGGCATGTCTGTATGTGTTGTTATTACACCTTCAGTGGTGCAATAATGATATAATCACACCTACAGGGGAGTGTAGTTAAACCAGCACTTGCTGTGGGTGGAGATTTTTTCCATCATTTCACACTTGGTGTGGACTATGTTAATTAGCCAAAGGCCATTTCTGTGCAGACTGGGCTCTAGGCTGCCAGGCTGGGAAAGTGTATAGACTATACTGACCACTGAACCAATTATGTTTTTTCACTAGTACGTGAAGTCCATAGAGGTAGGAACTGTCACTGCTGTGTTTAGGCTAATGGTATTACTCACGAAGATGGGAGCCGTGTTCCTTTGATACTTTCCAAATTCATAAATTGAAGTGGCGTGTCTCTGAGTGTGACAGGAAGCCTTTATTTGTATAATTTGGGAGTCACCCTGTATTGGACACTTTTGATGGGTTGTAGGAGTGGTCCACAGGATGGGCTGTGGACACTGATGGTGGTTGGAAGGGGATCTTTCTTCATTTCTACACTGACTACTGAAAGGATGCTGAGACATCAGATCAAGAGCCTTCACCTGACCCGTGTTATCTGACAAGTTCCAGCAACAGAATAATGGAACAAAAGGTGTTGGAAAAGCAGAGGAGAGAGAGCACGGGAATTTTAGGCTTTTGGTTTAGCTCTTCATCAATATTTCCTCAATTTTCATCATTTACACTGCAAAAGAATGCAAAGCATTTATGAGTTGTTTCTCACTAGTTAACACATCGTACTCACTTTTTTCTGTAGCCTAACATAAACCATACACAAATGTGTGTTCCTGTCTTAGGTATCTGCTGTCAGTTGCGCTTACATGACCAATTATGTCTGAGTTAGCAATCTTGTTCCTTTAATGCGTGCCAATGAACACTGGTGAAAATAGCCTCCAAAATGCTGAAAGCTGCTGGAAAACAAAAGGCAAGCATCTTCTCCTTGTCCTGTGGATAAGGACAAAAAATAGCAGACTTTTATTACAAGAGAGAATCACTGAAATAGTTTCTCCAATGGTAAGGGCAGAGACTCCCTGGAGCAGATCATGAAAAGAGGGAGCAGTCTTCACCACTAGTGTTTTCTTAAGAACATATTTAGACAAGTATGGTGAGAATGGTTAGGATATTGGAAAGGACTACGATCTTGTGATGTCCCCTTCAGCTTTGTTATCGATGGTACTATGTAATGCTTCATCCCACTTCTCTGATCTTTTTTCTTGTTTCCTCCCTTCTATTGCTTCCTTGCTGTTCAGTCTGAGTCTGGCCAGAACTGAAAATGGAGTTATTTCCTGGGCTGAAGCCATGTTAGCAGCAAACTGTCCTTGTAATAGGAGAGAGCCAGTGGGAAGGAGCAAGAGTGAGGAAGCCAGATGTTCTCTCAAGCCAGTGACATGAGCCAATATCCACTGGCTGAGAGCATGAGCTGTCCATGTGTCCTGCCTGCAGCATCAGGCAGAAGCTTCTGTTGTTGTCTTCCACCCCCTTGGGCATGCTTGCTATGGCTGTCAGAAATCCAGCACAAATCTCAACACATACCACAGCAGAGCAGCTGTTCCAGACTGAACTGCCTCTTCTGTGCCCCCTTGGAGGCTATTTTGGGGGTGGATCCTCAGGCCCACTCTACGCCAGCTCTGGGTTTGTCCCTCAAGGGTAGCTACCAATAAACCTGTAAGGCTGGTTATTTTTCTGCTGGGGGAGATGAAAATGGACGCGGTGCACAGAAACCAACTGTGTTGAGAGCAGAATTGGGCCAAACACTTCTGGCTTAAAAGAGGCAGCAGCGTAGAGAGAAAGTGGTGGGAGGGGGCAGCAGGGGAAAGGAGGACTGGAGAGGTGAGATAGCCATGTGTATATAGAAGAGTGAGGAATGAGCGCCAGCACCAGCTCCTTTTTCTGAGTGATTTTGACAGCGAGGCACCGTGGCCTTCACTGACCTCAGCTCTTATCGTCCTGGGGATGATGTGACCTTCTTGCTTCCTTGGTTTAAAATGCTTTTTTATTCTATCAGTGGCCCATTCCTTCTCCCCACCCCCAGCTCATTTTTCCTTTTACAGCATGTTAATGAGCAAAGTGCTTATGCAAATGAGAGGCAGAAACAATCGCTTTGAATAAGGAAGGAAATTGTCAGGGTAGAGACAGACTCCAACTTCACTCCATCGAGTGTCTCTCTACTTTGACACTCATGACGGTCCTTGTGCTTTACGCTACATCTGAATCCACAATGTTTTTTATTTATGTGCCATAATATTAACACTGATACCTGACTTATTGGTAATACTTTTATACCAATTGACATGCCAATAGAATTGTATGAACATTAGCACCAATTTTCATTTTCTTGCTGTACAAAGATAACCCAAAGGGGAGAAGAGTTTCATCTCTCTCTAGCTTGCTATCTCTATGCAAATTTTGTGTCCATTTCTAATTGTTCATTTAGCAAAGTGATTTTATGCTTTTTTATCAAGTACCCTTAGTGTGGATGTAGTCACACTAACATAAAAGTGCTGCAAAGCTGTGTAGCTTAGTCAAACTGGACTATTACTTGTATGCAAATAGAAATGATCCTGCCTTAAGGGGCTGTTCTGTTTTCTCCAGCATTATAGCAATGTATATGCTAGTGTGAGCAAATATTTAGAAATGTCCGAGGTGTTCTGGCTAGTATTGCCCCATTTTAGTAGAGAAAAACCTCAAGGATATTTACTGTAAACATTGCAGGATATGGATTTAAATTCTTTAAGAAAGGTTTTCCTGTTACCAAGATGTTAACTAGCTCCTGAAATCAAATGTGATTTTGTCAATACTTGTTTAGGAAAAAGGGCACGTAGAAAAAATAAGATGTTTGTATGAAGCCTAAAAGAACTAGCAGAACACAGGGTAGTGTTTAGGTAAATCAAGGCTCATTTGTTTTCATTTGACTACAGGAGTTATCCTTATAGTTCACAGCATGGATTTAGGGACATTTCTTTCTTTTAACAATAGAGCGTCTAAAGTACCTGCTGGCTGTGTGGAGAAAAGAAACAGGCTGAAACTGGGAGGTAAAAAAAGGTTTTATTTCAGGTCAAGAGAAATGTCTGCATCATGAAGGCTATAGCCTAGAGACCAAACTTATGGCAGCTTCTTCATGACTTTTCTATCCAGTATCTTGACAGCAAAATCTGGGGCAAACCTATGCATCCTTTGTATGAGGGCTTCTGAAAAAAATATAATGGCTGTCATGTGGCTCCTGTCCTCCTTGTCCTATAGTATCCAATATAGAACTGTACCTATAGGTGGGTATAGAAGGTCAGGAGTAATGACTTGGGGTTCATTGAGAGTCTTACCCCTGCCTAAAAATTCCTACTTTATTGCTGTCATTTGAATTTCACCTTATTGTCTCATATGAAGATGTAATTCATCCACTTCTTCAGCTTTCGAGGGTAGATGAGGCCTGAACGTCTAATATAAACCTTAGTTCTGTGAAACTGAAGAATCTTAGTCTCCTACAGATTTGTGTCTCAAGACTGGGGCTCTTTAACCTGGAGAAGAGAAGGCTGAGGGGGCCTTATTTAAGTTTACAAGTACCTAAATGGTGGGTTAAAGGAGGATGGAGCTGGACTCTTTTCAGTGGTTTCCAGTGACAGGATGAGGGGCAACAGGCTCAAGCTGTAACAGAGGAAGTTCCATTCAAATATGAGGAAAAACTTCTTTANNTGGAGTCCCCTTCTCTGGAGATTTTCAAGACCTGTCTGGATGCAGTCCTGAGTGATGTGCTCTGGGCAACCCTGCTTTAGCAGGAGAGTTGGACTAGATGATCTCTAGAGGACCCTTCCAACTCTGACAATTCTGTGATTCCGTGACTGAGCCCCCACATAGGTCCTCCAGTGTTTGTTAAGTGGTAAGCACACACAACAGCTGTCCATAAAAATTTTAAAAGGCCCTCCTCTACCTGTTTGGCTTTTTGCACAAAACTGTTCAATGTCTTTGAGATTGTCCTCCTCCAAACAGTGCTGAAACTGGCCAATTGACTCAATGGCTACTATGAGAGACTCACATATGGACAGTACACGACACGATCCAAAAAAATCAGGATAACATTAAACAGAAATAGAAATAGATGCTTTTTGCAGATGACCAGGACATCTTTCATCATTCACCTTTTCTAGTAGGCAGTGCCTTAGGATCTTTGGGATGGCAGCATGGGGAGAGGTTGTGCTGACAGGACACACAGGAGTTACACTGCAGGTTCACCTTGCAGTCCTTGCTGCCCTGAAGAGCATATCCTCATACGTGAAGTGAGTGTTCACCAGTGGTTGATGAACACTGGATCTTCCATGGGATTCAGGGTGTGTTTAATTAATTTATGTATGGCAGCACTAGTTTTAGAGCTAAGCTGTTTCATCCTATTGCTTCCAACCAGACCATGTTACGCTTGGTCTTTGTAACCTGTTCATTTTTGTGTCGTCCAGATGATTTTACATGTCTGCAGTGGCAGCTAGGACTTTAACCATTTTCTTTTGACTAGCTTAATGAGGTTGCTGAAAAGAGTTGGTAAAGCTTCTGATAAGCCTTTTGATTTTTGTTTTTATTTTTCCAGGCCTTATGTGAATCAGCCCTTTTGAATTCAGCCACTAACACCTGGAAAGAGGCCACCAGCACTTGGGGGTTGACAACATTATTAATGCCAGTCATTATTTGTGAGAACACAGTCCTGGCTCACATGAAGCATGTGGGTTCCCACTGTTTCAAAGGAGACGGCAGTACCTGCTGTATGCAGATAACCCACCCCCCCTCCGCCCTTTCCTAACCAACAATGCCCACACCTCCAACACAGCTCTCTCCATTGCTCTGGATGAGCAATGTGTATCTGCTCAAGGGTCCCTTTGTGAAACTCCTAAGGTTTTACAGCAGTGTCAAGCTAACAATGTGTAGTATAATTTAGAGAGGAACGGAAAATTATTCATCTGGGTTGAATCTTAATAAGAATTTCTCAGATTTGAGGGGGTGGAGAAGAGGAGCGAAACACTAACAAACAAAAAAGAGAATAATAGCCTGATTCAGCTTGAAACTGTTTTTTTGGTCTGTTTTTCAACTATTTGGTGCTTTTAAAATTATTATCCTTTTTAACTGTGCAGATGTCTATATCTGTGCAGGCCCATTTAAAAAAGAACCAAAGGAAGCTGTGAAGGTAAATAATTACAGGCAGGGAGGTAAGCAGGCTGAATGCAGTCCAGGTTTGCCAAACTAACCAGGTGCTTTCCTTGGGAAAGAGAACCAACTTTCTAGAGAGAAAAAAAATGTGTCAGATCTCATTTATTTTGGACTTCAGGAAGGTGATACCACATGGGAAATTACTATCAAAGGCTGGAGAAGACAGGAATTAGGAATAAAATTGCAAAGAAGAAGTGTACCGATGAAATTAGCTGATGAAACAAATCTGAGGGACTTTCAAGACAAAAGAGATATTGTGAAGGAAGCATTGGGTGACCTTGAGGATAATAGAAACAGGATGAAATTAGATAGTGTAGAGTGAAAGGTTACATTCTTGGGATTAACATGAGAATTTCTGCTATGTGCCAGAATAAATAAATTCATAAATTGGAAATGACAGAAGGTGGAAAGGACCAAGGTATTAGTCATCCTGTGATCAGCTAGTACAACTGTGAGACACCTCTGGGATGCAGGTGAGAAACAAGCAAATGCAATTTTAGGATGAGAAGGATTTCTGAGACAGACAGGGAATTTTTAATGTCACTGTATGAAGCTTTGCTGAAGCATTATCTGGAGCATTGTCTTCAGCATCAGTCAGTCATGTGGCTAGATGTGGCTTGAGACTGTGCTGTAGAGTTCTCATGCTTGAGAGACAGCTCAAGACTTCTCCCTCTTTCTGCCCCGACCCTGTTATGGTTAGAGAGTTTCACTTGTCTTGCTACAGGGGAGGCAAATGCTCCAGCTCTGTTTAGGGTGGTGTTTGACCAGTAGAAAAAGGTGTTTATCTAACATAGTGCCTTCAGTGAGAGAGCCTTCAGCTTCTTTATTCCTGTACTATGATGTTATGAAGTCTTTTCCATCTGCAGGATGGAAACAAATCATCAGTTTTTCTCTTTTACTGCTACATTGCAACTTCAGTACAACAAATATGAAGCTGCATGATAAAATTTGCAATGTTTTGGAGGGACATACTTAGTTCTATGCTTCCTCCTTTCCCCTCTGGGCTGGATTTAATAATTTTATTTTACTTTTTTTTTTCTTTTGGACAGTGGGGAGAACAACTCTGCCACTTAATGGATTTCTTGAGAGAAGAAGCTGTAGCTTCTTCATGGGCAAAGGAGGGTTGGGTGGCAGGGATTCTAGGAAAAATGGTGGGTGAATTGTTCCTTTCCCTTGCCTGCTGACTTGCTGGTCTCTGCGTTGTGCTTGTGACATGGCTGAATCACCAAGGGAATCCAGGCAGGACTCCTCTGATTTCATTTAGGCTAACTTGAATTAGGAAGAGAAGGAAAAAAAGAAAAGAGAGAAAAAGAGGAATTCAACTGTCACAGCAGATTCCAGGTACATGCCACATGGTAAATAATCCCAGGTAAGGTAAGTCAAGTGGATCAGGAAAGCAATACAGCATACATCTTCATTTCAGTTTGAGAGACGGAGATCAAGATACTGCATGCTCATAAGCAGAGTATTGCTGAACTCTTAAGAAATGCTTTGACTAGTTCAGGCTCTATCTATCATATTTGACATTCACTAACACATTGAATTTTTTCAGCTTTCACGGCTCTCAGCCACCAATCCCATTTAAATTGTGAATATTGCTTTCAGTCTTCACTGCGAGGTAAGAACCTGTTTGTGAACATCTGTTGACTTTGTGGTAGCAATGGAGCAACAGAAGAAGGGAAGGAGCATGACAACTGCTCAAGCGTCAAGTTTTGAGTATGGAGACAGTACTGATCAGGGTAATGAAATCAGCCTGTAATGATAGAATCAACCTAAGGTGTACTTGCTTGTGAGATCACGGATATATTCTAGTGCCCCAAACAAGATCTGAGCAGCAGACTGACACAATGATTTTAAAATGCAAGTACAGGGAGGAGAGCAAAGAGGAAGTCCCAGTGTGATGCTATTTTGTCCCGTGTTGTTACCGTAGTACATTTAAAATACAGTTCAAAGCATCATTTTGGTTTATTAGTATGTTCAAGCCCTTAAAAAGTCCTTTCATGAGTTATTTTATTTCATCTGAAGAATTGAATAGGTCATATGCCAGCCCCGGGTACATCTTCCCCTTGGATGGTGTGGGTACAATCATTAAAAATGAAAACAAACCTTTGAAAAGTGCTGACAAACCTGATAATGGTGGTGGTGCTGGCTAAAAGAGAGACTGGGGAACTAGTTATCTGAAGCATATGTGAGTTGGCTGAAGCCTACCTACTGTAGGGTAGACTAATCTAATTTTAATCGAGACATGGCTGTAGCCCCTACAGCTGTACCTGAATTAGATATGCATTTGCCAGCTCACGTACTGCTCGCTCGTGGCTGCTGCAACAGAGGTCAGGACAGGCTGAAAAACCCACCCATGAAACAGTGCACGCTCAGTGCTGTGCTGTCACGACTCTGCTCCATACAGCAGAGACAGAATTCCATCCAACACACAGGTTGTACCAAACCCTCAAGGGAATTTAGGCTCAAATGTGGTTTTGGCATTTGGGTAACTTAGTCATGCCAGAGTGGGTATTTTTGCTGGAGAGTTAACTGCTTGTGTCTTGCCTTTGCTTCTCTACCCACAGCATCATGGAGTTTGGGCCAGGATGGACCATTGTGGTTCATCCCATCCCGCCATGGTAAAAAATAAGCAGTCTTAAAACCTTCCCCCTAAATCACTTAAAATTGTATGCAGCTGTTGGAAAGATATGATAGCTGCAGATAGGGAGTCTGCTATACCTTCTAAGTAAAATATTAGTATAGTACATGCAAGTATTTGGCCCTGGGCTTTTCCAGCTTTGCTTAACATGGCTTTCTTTAATCATGCACTCCTTCAAGGCTTTCCTACAGACTTGCAGTCACCTGCAAAAAAGAATATAATATGCAGAGGCAGGGTAATAGGGAATGAGAGGAGAGGAAGAGCTTTATAAAACTAGGAGGCCTGGAACAATTAAATTCAACCGATTGACAGAGCAGGCAAGACGAGTTGACAGTAGAAAGATAACCTGTTTGTAAATGCAGACCCATTTTATCTTCCCACCAATTAAATTAAGTTCTCCTTGGCCTTCAGATAAAAAAAAAAAAACCAAACAAAACCCCAAACCTAAATAAACACTGTTATGCTGCATACATCTTAATACTTCTAATCTTCTGACTAGCAGAGCAAAAAATTAATATCTTCCTGCCTTAGTAAGAGGGAAAACAGATGCTATGGGGAGGAGGAAATGGGAGAGGATGAGCAACCCAAGGTTTAAGTTTGTCTGTCTACACGCGCATGCACACACTCACACAGGGTCAAAAATAGCTTTGTGAAAGGATTTTTTTTAACCTCATTGTAATAATGCACATGAGCACACCAAAAAGGAAAGCAATAAAAATGCAGCACTTTAACTCAGCGACCCCAGGCAAAAGCATCAGTCTGGCTTCAGCAGGTTTGTCCCACTGCAAAAAACAAAGGGCAAAAAAAGCCTTTGCTGGGCTTTAGCTGGAGGATAAAGCACACACGTCGGCAGCCCCTCAGAAAATCTATGCCTTTCTTTCTCTGCGAAGACGTGAAGCAAATGAGTTGGGAGCCATGTCCTCTCCTACCATGGCTGCCGGCAGCCTCAGGCAGCCGAGTTGCAACCCAGGGCAATTCCCAGTGGTGCTGGGAGGGCTGTCCAGTGCAACGCTGCACACTCATGGTCTGCGCCCAGTCCAGAGTAAAACAGGGGCAGCAGCCCATGTGATGGACCCAGCACAAGGCCACGGCGGAGAGAGATGCTCCAAGAGTCCCAGTGCAGAAGATGTCCTTCATGTGAAGGACGCCCTCAAAGTCTGGGCTTCTCCCAGTCCCCTCAGCATTTGACTCCCTTCCATATGCTACTGAGTGAGTGATCGGCAGGCCTTGATGCTGGAGGAGTGTTTGATTGTCGTGCTGCTCTTGGAGCCCAACATCTCCACAAGCAGAAGGAGAAAGGAAGCTGATGACTATTGCCTGATCAGAGGGAGGGAGAGAGACGGGGCAATGGCTGCTCCCCTCACAGCAGAGAGGCAAACACACACACATGCCCAGAAGATTCTTGCAGCATCAGCAAACGTGCCTCCAGCCTTGTTCCCCCTCTCCCTACCCTGCCCTCTTACAGCACATCCCGATGCTCTGTGCTGCTGACTGTGGCTCTCTGGATACCAAAGCAGTCGGATTTTTCTTTCGGGGTGTCAGCAAATGCTTCCTGCTTTTCCCCACTCTCAATTCCAGGCTTAGATCTCTGATGGGAGAGGTAAGGTGTGTTTCCAGTCCATCCCCTTTTCCTTAGAGGTGCCCTGTTCCACTGCAGAGCGTGTGTCGCCCCCACACCATGGCTTGGCCCAGTGGCTGCTGCTGTTGACGCACAGACACTGCTAATGCACAAAACCAGTGTGTCAGGCTGGTGGAGCTGGGTCTCCACTGCATCGGACCTGTGCGATCAGAGCAGCAGGGGCCCTTCCTCATCCTGCACTGATGTTGAAGACAAGTGCAACTTGTGGTCGTACCACAGACCCAGCACTGCTCAGGCAGCGTAACGAAAGATGGCAATGAGAAATAATCATCCCCTCAGGATGCTGCCTGTGCAAACGGAGCTCTGGAGGATTGGGGCAGCAACACACTGCAACGAAGCTGAGTTCCTCTTCTCAGGAACCAACAAGTCTGGAAAACACTTTATCCTATCCCTTGCCTCTCCTCCATTGTGTCAGGCACAGGAATGCAGCAATTAAAAGTCGTGATACCCTAGTACCAGTCCGTCCATTCAAGTCTGACAGGACCAAATGCCCTGCTCATTACTAGGAGCTGCAAAAAAACCCCTGTGGACCTGGGATATAGTCTAGACTGTTGGATGCATCATTTCCCTTTTCTGTACCAGCTTTCTCAAACACAAAATAAGGAATTTACCATCATTCATAATATTCCTTTACTTTATGCTGTTGAGCATCACATTTTCCCTGCAAACAGCTGTCTAGTTTACAGCAATTCTGAGGCTCCTGCACGCTGCAGCAGGTTGGTTGGTAATGCAGAATTATAACTACAGATAATAAATGTTTTACCATTCTTTTTGGATGCAACTGTCAAACTGGACAGAACTGTGTTTGATTTACTCCCTCTTGTGAAAAATAAAAAAAAGAGATAGCTTACAAATTTCAGTAAGGGGGAAGTTTGGCTTCATTCAGATTGTCTCCTGGTTTCATTTTATCCTACTATCCTTAAATAGTTTGTCTTGGATCAGGTTATTACTACTTTAGCTTTTCATGTGGAGAAACTTTCAGTAATTCTGAACAAAACCTCTTCATTTCTTTCGGGTTTATGTATGATTCCTATGGGTTTATGTTTGATTATGTTTGGGTTTATTAGGTTTATGTATGATTATGTATTTTCAACATGGACCTGAACCACAAATGTTACTTTTGCATCCCAAATTCCTAAGCACCTCAGCATGTTTGTCACATGCATGTTCACAGGAGAACACTGTCAGAAGAGGAAAATTATGTGTGGGAAGGTGATTTTTAGAAGCACTCTAGATCAGCTTTATTTTCTTTTCATTGCTATTGATGATAAAATGCCACTTCCTGATTTCAGGGGGAAACAGAACTGAGTTAAAGTATTTTGAAAATCCCACTCACTATGCAAAAAATCTGTAGTAGTAGATCCCCAAGGTGAAGATTTTATTCACCCAAGACAGGAAGTTCAGAAACAAAATGAACTACTGAAATAAACAAAAGATATCTCAGATAACTAAAACTAGAAAGCTTTTTTTAAAGCAAATTCCCACTGTTTCCTTTCCTATTGTTTGTTTGTTTGCCATATTTCCCTCCTTAGAACAATGTAACTAAACTAGTGATTTTTTTTATTTGACTTTTCCATGCCCTTTCAATCTAAAATATTCCTATTTTACATTAAAATAGAAAAAAAAAAAAGTAAAAAGGTCCCCTGTGACATCTACATGTCTCTGCCTCACAGAATGCCTGCAGTTCTGTAGGCAGAGAGATGCCTTGGAAACCCAAAATTTACCACAAGCAAGACAATTTCATAAGCTGGCTGTATAAGCAAGCACCTTTTAATATTGTCAGTTCTTGCATCTAGTTGAGCTAGCTCTGCAGTACGTCAACAGAAATGAAGCACTGTGCAGTAAGCTGCGTCGTAGATTTGCTGTGCGTTGACTGCTCTGTGGCAGCTTATTTTGTGCACTTACCTCATTGTAGATGTGATCCTGCCACTGAGGTGCACTTGGGTGGTGCCCACTGATTACCTACTGCAATATTAATCCACACCAGGTAGCTAGAGCAGCTACTCATTGGATGGGTTGAGAAGCAAAGCACTTCTTCAGGGATGGAGGCAGTAATTATAGACTGAGATCTTCTTCTGCTTCTACCTTCCTTCCCTTCGTTCAGGTTAGATATTAGGAAATATTTCTTTACTGAAAGGGTTATCAGGCATTGAAATGAGCTGCTCAGGGAGGTGGTTGAGGCACCATCCCTGGAGGTACTCAAGAGACGAGTTGACATGGTGCTTGGGGATATAGATTAGTAGTGGATTGGTGGTGTTTGGGTGTGGGGTGGGGTTTGTGTGGGGATTTTTGTGGATGGTTTTTTTTTTCATTGGTTGGACTAGATGATCTTAAAAATCCCTTCCAACCTAGGTGATTCTGTGATTCTGTGATTCAAGCTTCTGTCTTGTCTCAGGCTGTCTCTATTTTAGTTGGGTCTTTTTTTGCATGGGACTGTTTCTGTTCGGATAAGCTTTCAAAGTTTTAACCCACTGCTCAGCTGCTGTGTTTTGTAAAGTCTGTGTCTGAAAGCAAAAATCCCAGTGTGGTTACTACCTCCCTTTTGCAACTCTTTGACCCTGGAGCCACAGAGGCTCAGAGGGGCTGTAGAATTTTTGCCTGTGTGGCTCTGGTAGTGGGGTTACTTCCCAAATTCTTACAATGAATGCATCTGATCTCCTTATGTATTGTGCTTCATGCATATGTCTATGTATTCACACACACACTGCAGGAAGTTCTTGTTGAGATGTGATCACAAATTCTTCTGTTTACACAGAAACCTCAAAATGCTGCACATACATGCATATAAGATTATAGGAAGCATTTGCATTATTTGTCAAGTAGTATGTTTTATTGCTCAGTGCTGGGTGACCAAGCAATAAAAAACTTTGCCTTTTGTGTGATTCAGATCTTTCCCTTCCCTCTGCACATGTTCATCTATTTTTATTTTTGTGTTTTTTTGGAGGGGGACATAACATTTAATATTATTCTTACAAAGTAATGGTACTGGAGAGTATTTTTCAGATGCTGCCTCCTATATTTCCATTCTGAAATCTGTTTATTTTTCTTCATAAAATAGGGATGGACTTAGGAAACTAATTCCAGAACAAATAAAACTGGATAAAGGTGGAGTAGGTGCTGGTAATATAAACAGGGAGGAGAGCCTGCAAGGTGCAAAGAGATTTTCTCACTGCCCATCCCATGGAGGATGTAGCAGCCTTACCTGAAGTGGGCAGGACACAAGCTTTAGTTCTGTCCTACTGCACCTCAATTAAGAGTATAAAAGTGTTCTCCTGCAAGTGGGTGGAGCTTTTTTATGAGCTGTTGGGCAGGAGAAATAGGATGGAACTAGTAAAGTGGGAAGGGACTCCTTTGGGAAGTACGTTTTGGATGCTCTAGTGCTTCTTTTCTTTGATCCTAGGGGCTCCTAATAGCTTTAGAGATGTGATTGTGCTGGGAGACTATAATGCTCTTTGCTGCTGCCTGGAAAAGCACACCTCTTGCCCTTCCCACAAACAGCATTGCAATGATTTCCCTTCTGAGTGCTGCTGGTAAGTGAATTACATGGAATGAGATTTCCTCTTGTCTCTAGATAAAGCTGCGTGACCGAGTGTAAAATTGAGAGAACCTTCCTTTCCCAATCTATCACTGCCCTCCCTCAGTCCTCTCCGTTGTGTACCTGTGGGGCCGAATTCACTGCACTTTAAAGTGGTGTGAAGACAGTGTAAAAGAGACACTGCCAGCTCCTTAGCATGAGATCTTGGTCTGTCCCATAGAGATGGCTGTTGCTTGCTGGAGCTGTGGCCCAAAGGACTTATTCTGCTCTTGTTGTTCTTTCTGTTTCACCCGTTCAGCAGGTCTCATCATGCTTCCCCTGAGCAGAAGGCTGAGCCTATAACGCACATGGGCAAAGCTGTGAAGCCTCTTTCTCCTTATGCAAGGTCCGTGCCATCCTTGGTACCCTCTTCACAGCTGTGTTCAGACTCCATGTCAGTAACAGCCCCTCTCCAGTGAAAGCAGTTAAGCCTCTGCTGTAAATTTCTCTAAGACCTGATCCTACCTGCTCTTAAGGTCTGATCCTTTTCCTAAGAGAAGGACAATTGGTGGGATGTACATCACGTTAGCAGCTAGGAAGAAAAGCTGGTTATCTCTCATCCAGTTTCTCTAGAGGTCATTGAACCAGTGTTAGAAATGGATGAGCTAAAGCTTATAAGGAAAGTGCCTATGATTGCTGTATGGCTGGAAGGAGGAGTAAACATGCAGGAGCATCAGGTGCTGGAGTAGCACGAGAGCTTCCTAAACTAAGCCTCTGCTTCCACCTCAGGTAAGCAGAGGTTTGTAACAAGTTGCTGTGTTATAGAGGCTTCAGCCATAAAACCACCCTGAACATGGGGGTCAGAAAAAATGACCTCTTTCCAATCCAGGAATGTAATATGATCTTTAGTTTGCCTGTGGAAACTCTCCTGAAACAACTCTTACACTCTCACCCCAGAGGCCAGTTTTCAAGCACGATGTGTGAGCAGTTAAAACTGGGGTGACAGGGGGCAGCAGCTTGTGACCTTTCTGAGTGAAAGGAAGAAAGGTCTGAGACGATCCCAAACTTCCCAAACTATCTTTGCCATCTGACTGCACAGGGTTTATTTGTGCAGGGTTTGTGATTCTTCTGCATGTATCTCTTCTAGGCTAACATGGTGGAAATTATAAAACTGAAATCTGCAGTTGATGGTAAAGACCCTGCTCTCTGCATAGAGCTAGCAGACTGAAAAAACATGAGGGTTTTTTTTGCTGTTGTTAATAATTGCTTTCTAAAAAAATGATTAGATGTATGAAGAGGCTGTATAAGTGGAATCCCACTGGAACAGGGATGGGGAAGGTGGATAACTTTCCTGTTGGCTTGTAGTCATCACTTGAGAGTCTGGGGCATTTTAACTGTTACTTTTCTGCCTGGCAGCCCCATCCTCTGAGTAATGCTGCTGGCAGTGGTCTGATCTCAGAAGAAGGAGGACTATGAGAGTTGCTGTTCACCTCCCTACATGTTAAGTGACCTAGAAGGAAGATGTTTCCTTGAGCTAAGAGATTTTCTGCCAATGCCTAGTATGATGAATGTACTTGTTAAGTATTAGACTGTGAGACAGAAAGGAGAGGTGGCAGCTTCTGAAACTGAAGCAAAGCTTCAAGACTCTATCAAGGTGTTTTCATCTTTCTGGCTTTTTAAGCTAGAGAAAATTATAACATGACTACCAGGCTTGTACATTTAACTATCTCAAATGTTATGAATATACTGTCAATGGCTGGATGACAGTGTTTGGCAATACTATCTCAAATTGTTCATGCTGCTTTGCCCTTCTCTGAGCATTGGGTTGGGAAGGATAAAGTGATGGAGGGGTGGTGGCAGCACAGGAGCTGCTTAGGCTAGTCTTGCTGGTGCCCATTGCCTCTTCCTAGAACATTTGGGTGAGAAGGAGATAAGAGTCAAGACCCTTAGGATATGAAGAAAACAGGTGTTAAGAATCTCCTTTGTGAGTCTGGCTCTTAGCCTTTTGGCTGACTATGGTGTTTGGTCACAGTTTAACTCCATATCCATTTACATTGAAAATGAAAGCCTATAAACCATGGAATGATGGCTTTGGCTGTGACTTTTTTTTTGCCTTGGAGACATGATGAATGTTATCATATAATATTGTCTGGACAGTGGCACTCCTGAGAATGCAAAAAAAAAAATTATAGGTGGTCTCAGTTGATGTTAAGTAACTCACTGTTTCTCTGAAGATAAGAACTCAATAGCCCACAGTAAGGGGACAGAAACCAGCTGTGGTCACTAGGAGCCAAAAGAACTATATATACCCTGTCCAGGAGGAATGGAATTGATAGCAGCAATAAAAAGTGTTTGGCAGCTCTCTGTTCATCACAAATACTTGTTGCAAGTAATTCTAGCTTTTCCTGTGCTCTGTGTTCCAGAAGAACAGAATTGTTGCTTCCTCCTCTGAGAAATTGAGATCAGCATAGTAGCAGCATGACTGACTAGCTTCAGAGTGGTTCTTGGTGTGTGAAGATAAGGTCTTTACCTCAGAGTAAATCTGGCAACTCCCAAATTGAAGAGATTGCTATGCAAAGAAGGAAGGCTCTGATGAAGAAAGAAATACCTTTTTTGGGTTTCAGTGGAGGTAGGTGGGGACACCTAGGCAACAAATGGCTCCAAAACAGGTAGAAGCATAGTAAAAGAATCTGAAGACTTGAAAGAAATGTTGCCATCACAGATTCCCTTAGAAATAAGGTGAGGGTTAGGCACACAATTGCCTTGACTTAGGTTTTTGTTTCTTCTCTGGAATATATTATGATGACCTCTTAGATCAAAGGAAAATATGGCCTTCAGTGAAAAGGAACTGAAATGCTTGCTGAGCCTATTGTGTGCCATGTCAGCTACAACACCTGTAGCAGAGAAACTTGCAAATGTTGTGAGCACTTCTTTGGACACCTTCTTTGCACTCAAAACAAAAAATGTAGATGCTTCTCAGTATAAGGATGATAAGAACAAGGGTGGTCTATAGTTCTCTGCAAACCATAAGCGTACTTCCTCTGGAAATCAAGTTGGTGTAATTCCTCGTTGTCTCTAATGGTAGGTGCTGCAAAGAGCAGTCTATACAGTGCTGTTCTGCCCCCAGCAAGCTGCCTTCCACTGTGTTACTTCTTTTCCTCTTGGGCAGGACTTAAAGGAAAGGATTCTGTATGACCCAGGGGACTGGGCTTCTTTGTATCACTATAGGGACACAGG